>VZRL01004711.1:0-19684 GCA_013397895.1 Origma solitaria
ACCTGTCTATCAAACAAAGACAATAATTCATCTATTTATCTTCTTTACAGAGAGTTTGCAGTCTTATACTGTAAAAGCACCCATTGAAATAATGGTACCTGGTTCTAAAGAACCATTTAAATGTGATAATAAGCCCACATTTAGCCACAGAAAGCAAAAATGCCTTCTCAACTGTAGCATGATAAAGCATCTAAGGAATGTTAAGGAAGACAGTCATAAGCGGATTCATAGGAAGGTCACGTACAACTGTTCAGAAGGAGCTGCTATACAAATGGATATGGTACAGGAGTCCATGGTCAATGAAGAATACAGGATGAACTTTAAAAAGGAAGGGAGGAGTATGAACAAAGACATTTTCTTTCTCCTGTCTCTTTTTCCAGGTGAATAGTTGTGAGTTGCAACAACTACTCTTCCCTTCTGCATTCCACAAGAAGAGAACACAGAAAAATTAATACCTTGAGCCAAGCCATGTCTTAAATTTTTGCCTGACCCTGTGCAAAACATACATCAATGCTAAAGCTGGCATATGGAAATACTACAAAGCAGAGAGCAAATGGCACATGAGAACAGCCTTGAACCTACAGATCGATGTTACATGGCTACAACATGTCAAGCATGCTCTTTTACATCTAGGGCTTCCCAGAAACTAGAAGCAAGCTCTTGTCTGAAGATTAAGATAACTTCACAACACACACAGTGCTCTTCATAATTCAACTCAAGGCTTGAAAGGCTTTCTGAGACTAGGAAAAGGACAATTTCTGGTTTTGCTTAATTTTCTTTTTTCTCTAAGCATTAGATAACAATGAAATACAGCAGAGTTTTCATTCCTAGATAAAAGCATTCCTAAATTTTGAACATTAAATAATAGCAGTATGACACATTTTACAGTGTATCTATCATTTTTAGAGATGCTAAAACCCTTTACAAATGAAAATATTTGTCATAGAGATACTGGCTTCTTCCATTTCAGTTGGGGCATGGGTACCACAGTCAGGTGTTACTTCAGACATTAACAAAACTTTGCCATACAATTGCAAGATGTCTTCTGTGCAAGCTGCAGAACTAAGGACAGGCCAAGCAATGGATTAACAGTCAGGACTGCAGGCCATTTATAAGGCACATTCCCAGCAATGGCTCTGTTTTTCGTTTTAGCTTCCAAGCCTATTGTATAGAATGGTACAGAAACCTGACAAAGAATATAAAACAGAAGAAAAAAAAATGTTCCTGTCATATAAAGAATTCCTTTTTCTGACAGGTCTAATAAAATAGAAATTTAAGACTAGAATTACAGACATGATTGTTGAGGGATACGTTTGGTGCAAGTAGCTGAGTTTGCGAGCTGCAGATTGAGATGCCGATTTAAATGCAGATTGTGCTCTGGGTAGGAGCTTGAGACAAGAGGCTGTGAACTGGGTGGTGCCAGCCAGGTGAATGGACACTGAGAGACACAGTGGGAGCAGTGAACTGCCAGACTTTTGGATAACAAAAGGCAGGAAGACCAGTGGCACCAAAAAGGTGGGAGACATAGCAGAAGCAGAGGACTCAGGAGGAAGAAGGAAATCAACACAAAATGTGGTATCAGCTCATGCTTGATTTTTACCAGCTCAGCACAACAAAACAGTTAAATTAATTTCTGAAAGTTTAGACACCTTTGTTCATTTTCACAGCTCCCAAAATATCATTAATGCTTCTAAATATTTCATTCTGGCACATGTGAAAAGACATTGCTGAGGTTTCAAGTCTGCTAGGTTTTCAAGGGAAATTTGAATTAGATTAAAGCAAACATTAACCTAAAATCAGGAAGGTAAATCTACTTTTTGCATTAATACATCAAGGCTATATTAACTAATACAACACAGATCACTCTGGTTTGACATAACATCATTCACTCTGTTGACATGGTTATCACAGAGCAAACCCACAAAAGCACAGTTCACAGTACTGTTAGTCTAGTCAGACAAAGTCTGGGCACTCTTGTGGGCTAGCCCAGGCACAAATTCCAGTTTGTATAGAGCTGTCAGTGATCTCCAGCCAACTGGGATAAAGAAACATTTCTTTTCAGGTTTATGTACTTACTGTTTTCTCTTCTGGGCTCCCATTGGGCACCTCCACAACTCTGAGGTCATGGTCTACCCGCAGCCTTGCCCTTGTGACAAACTGGATGACTGATGAACTGTCCTGAGAAATAAAAAGAGGAAGAACTGGACTTAATGATGCAAAACAACAACAACAACAAAAGCACCGACCCCCCCCCCACCAAAAAAGCCCAACAAACATTTGCCAGTGTAAAAAATACACCCAAGACAACACTTAGTGAAGGCTAAGCTGACAATTTAGTCCTAGTCTGGTTGCTACTTGTAACTACTTGCTACTTATAACAGACAGATACAACAGCACATTATTTCAGATTATAACAAAATCAGGTATGTTGGACTTTAAACGCATACTTTGTATTTAATTTGTTAATGTTTCCCACATTTACCATGAAAGCAAGACAGAACATTGCCAATGACACAGGCAGGCTCAATATTAACCATGAGAAAGGTTCCAATTTGTTTTTTAAGTGAACAGAAACATGATATACAGAAACTGGGATAAGCTACAATATTTGCCAGTGGGAAAGCTTCTCATTTGAATCTGCGCATGGCAAATATCTTAATTATTCACTGTAACCTCCTCTCATTACTCCATATTTCTCCAATAAAATGCCCGGTGCATTTTAACAGGCATATTTCAATGAGATGTCATTTCAACTTACAGATTAGTCATTTGTATGCGGTTCACCTTGGAAAGGGTAGGTGATAAGTAGAAAATGGCATGCATTGGTGATACTCAAACACATGTAAACACTATATGTCTTTTCAAGGAGTGTTGCTAAAAGTAATCTTAGAAGGGGCGCAGCAGATGGGATGAATCCTGGGTATTCCCAAATCTGAATTTCCCAGAAGCACATTTTGCATGCACTCAGTTACTTGTTTACATATTTCAGCATTTTTATAAGCATGTAACAAATAGGTGAAACTTCTGGCCTTGTCTATAACTCTCTTTTCAAATATGAACAAATGTTAACAGACTCACTGGTTTCAATCGGAAAAGCTCAGGGCTATTAATTTCTTTAGCAACTGTTTTTTAATAAGTGCTCTCTCAGGTGATTTTAATCTAACCGCTATCAAAGACACTACTTTTTTTTTATAGGCTCATGTTGTCAGCTTTCTCCTCCAATTATCTTATACCCTCATAATCTCACAGCATCTTGCCACAATTACAGAGTCAGCATTTTTGTAAGTAAAGGAAAATAGGTCAAAATGCAGTAAATCACTAAACATTTAAAAGATTTGCTGTCTCATTCAGTGACTTCAGAGAAGACAGAAATTAACTTGCAACCATTTGTTTCTTGTCAAATGTTAAGGTCAGCATTAATACAATCATGATGCATCTTCTTTGAATAATAATAATTTGACATTAAAATGACAAAAACCTGCCATGTCTCTGTTTACACAAAAAGATCATAGATAGCTGGTCACTTACCTTTTTTAGAAAAAGACTTTCAGAAATCAATTCAAGTTTCAGAAATCACTAGCCTTAACACCATGCAATTTAGGGGTCTCATTTATCATTTTCCAATATATAAATTTCTGAACTAAATTTATTTCTATCTTAATGGCTAATGGGTAACAACTAGGATTAACACCTCCATACACAGTTAATAAATAGATCTGTTTTCTTTGATACCATGATTATTTTTCACACACTAGTAAAGAGAGGAAGAAATCCAAGTTTTGAGTTCATTGGTGTTGGAGGTTAGGATTTTTCCTTTTTTTTTCCTTTCTCCTAGGGAATTTTCTCCCATCTGTTGCTAAGAGACAGTAATGACTGGTACTTAAAAGAGACAAAAGAAGTGGCCAAGGTTTGGGGGAAGGGTACAGCTGGCTGCTCTCTTACCTGGGGGCTTTCTCTTGGGAAGGGCAGAGATATCACAAGATTTTGGGCCAGGGGGAAGGGGCTGTGCACAGCTCCTAGCTCCCTCTCGCTCTCAGCATTGGAGGAGGACAGTCGAGCTGCTGCTTACCGCAGGGAGAATCCACTGCCACTGCCAGAGCCCAGCCCTGTACTGCTCCTGCCTTACTGTGGGTGAGCCTTTGCTCATAAGAGCAGCCACTCAACTGGGAACTTATTAACACATGATTTAACTGGAAAGGACCTTCACCATCCACTCAGGTGCCTCAGGGGAAAACCCGGGACCCTGACCCCCTCCCCCTTCCCAGAGGGCAAGTCTCCCTGGCTGCATGTGACAGCTGCTTGCAGAAGCCCAGCTGCCACTGCCCAGCCCCACTTTTTTCTGCCGCTGCCTCAAGCTTTTTTGCTACACTCCAACACAGCACCCTGTGTCCACCTGATACCCCACAGCTTCAGGCATGGCCCTGGAGTTTCTGCTACCTTTTGTTTGCCATTCCCAGAGTGTGCCTGCCCCTGCTGTCCCAGCTGCTGCTCCAAAGTTCCTGTTGCAGCCCATTTTGCCATCCAGCCCATCCACCATTACCATGTGAGGGAGATGCAGCTAAACTCGCACCACAGTGCCCCCTGCAGCCACGAGGGAATCATCGCAGCCGCCCTGCCCAGCTGGGAGTCAACAGCGCTCCTGTGGCTCTGACTGTAACTGCACCAAAGGGGAGGGTGCTTGACAGCCCAGAGAAGGCTGTTACTGGTTTCTGGTTTTGTTTGTTGTTACTCTTGCTATTGATTGTTTGCCTTGTTATGGATACTAGTAAAGAACTGTTATTCCTTTTCCCATATCTTTGCTTGAAAGTCCTTAATTTCAAAGTTATAATAATTTGGAGGGAAGGCAGTCATATTTTCCATTCCAAGGGAGGCTCCTGCCTTCCTTGGCAGACACCTGTCTTTCAAACCAAGACAACTGGTTCACATAAGCACATTTAAATTGGCATTGAAGACAACCTACAAGGGAGCACATACCTTCTTGAGTATCTCCGTATTCAGCAGCATGTAGATATTTATATCACAGGACTCTGCTTTAGGTAGTGAGCTTAAGTTGCAGTGTATAATTAAACAAGACCTGCCTGGTCTTTCACAGTCCTACAGGAAATATGAAAAAGTTGTTAGGCAAAGGAGGTAAAAATTCAATGATAAATTGTGTGACAGCAAACACACCAGAAAACTAAGTTATATAGTAAACTGCTATAATACAGCACTCCTACATTGAAATAGCAACTTTCAAGACTTGAAGACAGCTGAATACAGAGGTTTGCATGAAAGCAAGGCAGGTAAAATTCAGCCCTCTACAGAGCTGCTGAGCCAGGCAAGCATTCAGGGTTCGGAAGAACATCAGCTGCACATCAGCCCTCTGTGTGGGTCACGCACCAAGTGCAGTGAAGTGACTCACTGCCCCCATATCCCTTCGACAGAACATGGGAGCAAAGGCTCTGGTAACCAAGTGTGTGCTGCCATGTCAGCTTAATCCTTTTCCACTGCACTGCTGAAACTTCCTACTTTTAAAAATCAGACAATTACAATCACTGAATGTCCCCTCAGCACATCATCAGTATTGTTATATACAGTCTGTAACGAGCCACCTGCTTCAGATCTTCGTGCCAAACCATGCAAAATGTTTTGTAAGATATGCTGTATGTTCAAGTAGTGCCAAAGTGGTGCCATTTCTTACCAATACTTTTCTGCCAGACTTCGTGAAAAAAGCAAACATGGTGTGGAAAATATTTTCATTCTCTTGAGGAACAATGCACGGGCTGTAGTTTCTGTGGAAAGAACAGCTTCCTTTGTCCTGACCAACCTGCAAGCACAATTATAAATCACAATTATTATTCTGAATTGAACTAAATTATACAAGAAGGCTGAATTGGCTGGTCTGTAAAAATACACCTAAATTTGAGCTAAATATCGAGACTCCCATTAATAGTCATAAAAAAAAAATTAATCACCTTAGGAGTCAAATAATCCTAAAGAAAGTATCTGAAGTAAGCCAGGTGAACCATGCACTGCAAATGCTTTGACTGGTTAGGATATGAACATGTCTAACCCAGCTTACATGTGGGTATCTGTGTTCTACATGTCTGGAGATAGAGACAGGAGAAAAACCTCAGCAAAATATATGTTATGACATAGCATTCCAAGTCAATAGTTGTCCTAGTTACAGAAATAGTAGGCAGAGTTTAGCATTAGGACTGACCCAAAATCATTCTCTACATCAACCCACATAAGTTTGTTTATTGTGGCTTTAAGACTTGGAGTCCAAAGCAGAACCTTTGTGTTTTATCCCAATGCACAAAACAGGGAGGGGTGCTTGGTGCCTTTAATAACAGGGGACAGAGACATGGAGCCCTTCCTTCGGATATTTCTGGGCTCTCAAGCATTTCACGATCCCTTCAGCCGATGCTGCTTGCCATTTGCCGGGGAAGGACAGGCCTGCCCACTGCTGCCCGCACCATGACACCAGAGAGCAGAGCCACTCCACGAGTTTCAGCCGCTGCGCCACACCAAGGAGAGCCCCTGCTGGGGTGGCGTGGAGCAGGCAGCATGGCAGCAGTGACTCCTTTTGGACAAAAATAGTTTTTCCAGGTTTTGTTTTGTCCCTGTTCCCTGTTGGTTATTTGTTTGGTGGTAGTGCTAGTTTTGGAATCACGGAGGCTTGTTTGACCTGTTGTTTCCTTCGTTCTCTCTGTCAGCTACGTGGCCCAGGGACGGGATTCTCCACCATTTTGTCTGAGTTCCCTGGGACAATTGGGGGGACCTCCTTTGCATTTGTGCATGAGCATTGAACCATTTGCCTTTTTATTTCTTGGTTATTGCTGTTTTCTTTAAGTAAACCACTATTTTTTCATTTATATCTCTTCGTATTTGTCTACCCTTATTAGTGGAAAAGAGAGAAGTTAAGTCTAAAGGGAAATAACTTATTTTGGAGCCCCCACCCCATAAATTGTCTTAAACTAAGACAATAGTGTTACCTTTTGTATTACCTTCTTTGATGTTTCGGCCAACTCGGCTGTTTCCCGGTTTTTATCAGAACTAACAAAATAAATGAAATCTTTGTGTAAATGAAAAAGCCTAGGCACTAAATCTGTTCTTTTACCTGCAGCAGAAATGCTACAAAGCCCCCTTTTTGTGTCATTAGCTTATTCACTTGTCCAAGAAAGTGGATGACTGAGGCTAGTAAAACTTGAAGACTATCAAGCTCTGATAAAATGAGCTTTAGTCAAGATGATAGGGAAGATGTATGCTAATGTCTTTACAAACAATTCTGTGGGTGAGGGTATGGGTGTTAGTGTCTTTGAAATGGGTCTTAATGTCTTTACTAACTGCAAGCAGCAAGTTTTTTACAGAGCCCAGATAGCCTGACTCTTGAAACAGACCAGTGGGTCTGCACAAGCCTGACTTCCTGAACTTTGGGGTAAAATGGCATGTTCAAGGGGAATATGTGGTAGGTGGTTTGGGAAGGTTGCACCTTCCTAGTACTTCAGCCAATGGGGAAAGGAAGAGGGTAACATGCAGCCGGGAGTTTAGGATAAAAGGGGGCTGCGCCCTCCGAAACCTCGAGAGAGAGAAAACCCTGTGGATATGTGGCACGGTGGACTCTCTCCCTTTATTCAAACAAAGTTGCAGGACTCCTCTGTCTCCTTTGTGGACACTGGCTTTTCATAGTGTGATTTTCCATACCAAGATAACCTTGCTCAAGAAAATCCTTCTCAGTTTTCGCAGCTTACGTGTATTTACTGAAGAAAAACGACCAAAATTTAATAAAAACTATGACAACAAAGTATCAGCAAATTCTACCTGCTAACATCCTTAAAACCTGTAAGAGTGAGAGAGGGAGATTTTCCCACAAACCACCAATTTACATTCTTACACATCCTGCTGTTGACCTTCTCACATCCTTTGACAGGATGAAAAACTGAAAACTTGTACCTTATTCAAATCATAAATCCTTGAAAGAGGGAGTAAAATAAGTTGCTATAGACATGAGATTACTGCATGCTCCAAGTCTGATTCAACATTAAACAGTTTGTATCTGTGTTAAGTATTTTGAAAAAAGAAGCAAAACCCAAAGGACTATCTAGATTTTAAATGCTGTTTTACAGACAAGTGATATCACTGCCACTTTGAAAGATGTACTTTTTCTGCTTCACTGGCCCACAAACTCTTCGCAATCTGTTCTTTGAAGTATGCATTCATAACCTGATTTAACATAATCTGTCCTTACATTCCCAACAGATACACCCAAACTTTACAGTCTTCTTGGGCTCAGATGAAGATTAAGATTATGATTTGTCCAGATCACCTGAAATGAGTTTTCATTATTTATTTTAGGTAAGAGATTCATGAAGCCCACAGACATTTATTTCTTTGATCTTTCACATGGAAATTAGATGTATATCAAGTAGATGGCTTATGTTAAATTAAAAACATCAAAAAGTCAGGATCTATTCAATACTTGCTCTTTGTTCCTGAAAGCTTAAATTACAGATAACATTAAATTTATGCAAGAGATACAGGAAGGACAGTACAAGTTTTTGTGCTATACAAGCTTTTTGCATACTCCCCAGATAGTCCTGATTTACATCCTGTAAAACTATGGTGTATGATTAAGCCAAAGCAGAAATATCTCACAAGACTAAAAGGAATTGTCTAGAATGAAGAAACATAAATCTGGTCCTTTCTACTTTAAATGATTATCATTTCTTAAACTGAAGGTTGGCATCATTTTCAAAACACTTTAGCTGAAACAGAGAAAGGCACCTCCAGAGGACCAGCTCTGAACTTGGAAATACCTTTTCCTCTCTGCCAACTACACAGCAATGCTATATGAGGTGGCTACTAAATTCAGTGTTTCAGTCCATATTAGGAGGGAAACCATGCAAGAACTAAGCACCTCCTGTTACCTGCACTGCTCTGGAATAGACCATCAGGTCACCTATACCCGGTTTTAGCAAAGGCAGAGGCGACTTTCTGGAAGGCAGACACTACTACTTCTCCTGCAGAATTTGGGGAAATTCAACCAGGCAGAAATTAGATTACACTAATCTGTGTATCTGTGATCAATCAGCATGAGCTGACACCAGCAGGCAGGAAAAGGATGCAAGGCAACTGAGCAGCAATCCATTTCTTTCAGCACTCTTGTGTTGGAGGTTGAGGGGGTGGGGGGAAGTGGAATTTTTACCATTCTGTTGCCAGGTAACTAACGATCGGTACTTAAGGGGGCATTTACTCTCACAAAGGAGACAAAGACTTTCTGTTTGGGCAGAGACAGGAACAAGAGATTTGGGAACTCGATAAGCTCACTCCTCGCCGGAGTTTGGAGGAGAGAGGAGTGGGAAAGAACGGCTGTCTGCTTTTTGGCTGCGACTGTAGGAAGAGAAGCCCGGCTCTGCCCTAGCTTTTCTCTACCTGGTGGGTGAGTTTCTCAGGGCACGGGACTCCAATCCTCTCTTCCCCTCCGGGAGGGTGCATCTCCCAGCTGCGCTGCAGTGGAACAGGACCCCCGCCTGCTGCTGCTGCCCTGCGCCCTGCCTGCCACCACTCCGCACCCTGCCTTGCTGCTGCCCTGCACTCTGCCTGCCCTAACTGCGGAGTTTCCTGCCGCCTCCTCTGCTGGCTGACCCGGGTGTGCTGACCCGGCGACTCCATCTCCCGGCTCTGGGCTCTCTGCTGCACCCCATCCATCTGCGCTCCACCTTGCTCCAGCCCGTCTGCCATCACGCGCAACACAGATCCAACCTCACGCCACAGCGCCATCTGCAGCTCCCTGGGAGTCATCGCAACTGCCCTGCTGGTCTAGGAGCCCAACAGCGCCCCTGCTGGCCGTGACCGTGACTGCACCAAACGGGAATGTGCCTGGTAGCCCAGGGACATTTGCCACTGAGTTTTTGGTTTTGTTTACTGTTTTTTACCTTGTTCACTGTTTTTTGTTACTGATTGTTTACCTCATTATAGATACTAGTAAAAAAACTCTTATTCCTTTTCCCATACCTTTGCCTGAGAGCCCTTGATTCTAAAGTTATAATAATTCGGAGGGAAGGGGGTTCACATTCTCTGTTCTAAGGAAGGTTCCCAGCTTCCTTAGCAGACACCTGTCTATCAAACAAAGACATCTTGGAAGCCACAGAGCCACAGAACTGAGAAACAATTAACAAAAAAATTCTAAATGGATGGACTGTGCTAAGAAGCAAATCCATCCTTTTCAAAGGACTGGCCACAGGTGGCTTGGTGGGATATTTTTTACGTTTTTTGGTTTGTTTGTTTTGTTAGGATGACTATTAGACACTTATATTTCACATCATCTGTTATTCTCAATTTTTACATGCATAAAGGTTCAGTCAACCAGCCAGAAAAAAGTATGGCAACTTCAATAAACTTTGTTTTCAATTAAATATTCAGCTGTAGAAAGACAACCAGTTAAATAAAACTTTAGCACAAAGCTCCTGTTTGCATTATGCTGAGACTGAACTGCATCTCTGAAAAAAAAAATCATGATTTGAATTGTTAGCCTCACTGTGAGCTTCTTGTTGTATAAACATGATGCTATTCCCAGCCACCTTGTGGTACACAGACAAGGAAATTTCTGGTCAAGTTTAGGGGCTTTGCATGGGCATACATGTACAATTTCTAGATGCAAGAACTGTGTAAGTCTTTGAAATGGAGTAGGAAGCCAGGCTCTTCATCAGACCTGGGGGTTTCAGGGTACGTGGCATACCAGGGCTTTTTGAAAACTTCCACTTCTCAGCAGCCTATAAACAGAAAAGGACTACCCCCAAAATGATCTTCCGAGGACCTGGGATCCAACATCTTATAGAAACAGCAGAAGAGACTTTTTTTGAGCAGTGCATAGGATGTGGAAAGAGATGTGCACTGCCTTTGTAGTCACTGTAGGACTGACTAAAAAGAGAAATGTCAACATCTAACTTCTAACACAAACAAACAACTGGGGCGGAGAACAAGAGGGACAAAAGAAAGGATTTCTTCAATCCTACATTAAGAATACAGATTGGGAAATAAAAGCCTTTCCCAAGAAAGGTACCAAGCAGGAGTAGACCTGCAGTCTCCCAAGAAGGAACTTCCAAGGAGGTTTGTTGGCGCTGTCACTGCTGAAGGTTGTTTTCCAGAAGCTACTTATTAATTTTAAATCCTGAATAAAATAATTTGTGGTCTGGTGCACTGGTCTGGTGCATACAGAATAATCTGTACCGGAAGTGTACCTAAAATATGCACCCAGACGGAGGTAGACAAAGTTCACGTTAGCACATAAAGTAGGCCGAAGAAAAGGGTAAACCAGACAAACTGCATGGCATCTTCAGCACCTATTACACACTTTTCTAACTTGCTCTGAGTCTGGTCCTGAGGCCTGAATGTGCTGCAGACACAAATGAATGGCTGACCTAGCAAATTTCACTGAACAGCTTTATATTGAAGAAAAAAAGAGCATAATTTCAAAGATCTTAAATTATTTTTACTTTTTCTTCTTCTCTATATACAATCGTCTATGTCTATGTCATCACATACAGTCTAGACTACCACACATGCCATTAGTTTTTTCAGGGTAACAGTGTAAAGGTTTTGTAACACAGAAGTAAATATAACTATCTACTGATCCTAGCCTTCAACTCCTGAAAAACTTTTCTAATTAAAAAATATATTATTTGCAAAGAAATTACATTTTCAGAACTTCAATTTTAAACTGAAAAATTTGTAAGGGCGTGGTTGTCTGATGGAAATCCATACATTTTACAAAATCTTTTCACACAGATTTTATAACTTGATATATTTATTACTTGTCATTTCCTAGCAATGTCTTGTCATAAGCTGCAAAACATTTAACATCAATATACACATCATGTTTTTTCTAGTTTTTGCCTCAGTTTCAGAGGCACTTATGTCAAACTGCTCAGTCCCAATGTAAAAAAAGGTAAAAAAATAATTCTGATATTCTCACTGTGGAATATCAGAGTGATTAAGGCAGTAGCACAGCCTGCACTCAGCTTTCATATGCATTCTTGAACATCACTGGGTATCAGAACATTTCTCAAAAACAACACATTATTGTCAGGTGCCTCACTTAGACACCTGTGGGACTTGAAAATCACCACCTTTCGGGACAGTTTTAAGTGGACATCCAAAATCTAAGGGACTGAAAATCATTAATGGCTCCTGAACATATATATATATATACACATGTGTGTGGGTGTGTGAGTGGGGGTGTGTGTGTGTGTGTATGCGTAGTCTTTTATTGTATCCAACATATATGCATATACATGCAACATGCAGAAAGAGATACAAGCTAGAGCATTTGTACTACACAGACTGTAAATGGCATCTTGCATAACAGGCTTCCACATGTCACCACAAGTCTGCAAAGACTAATCATATTACTAATCTATCATCATGCAGAGTAGCAGAAAATCCCTCATACTGCTTACACTATACATTCCAACCCACACCAGTCTCTGATTTTATGATTCTATAAATGGCCACACATTCAGAGACAAGTTAGTCTCTAGGTTTGTTAATTTACTGTAACTTCCTTCCCCTTGAAAAGCCTGTGAACATGCTTGAGAGATGTTTAAATAGGACTGCATGTACAATGGGTTACACCGCCAACTTTTTGTTGTCAGCACAAACCACTAAATTTCTCAGAGACAAGATATAAGCACTGGAGAAAGCCATGCACATTACCTCATGCTTTAAAAATGTTCTATCTGCAACAAGGAAGCAATTACTGCAGGATGACTTTAATGGATTCTGAGTATTTGAATCTGACTGAATTTTTCTTACAGAGCAGGGCAAACCCATAAAGAAGCAACAGATTTTAATTACGTAAGATTACACCACTCTTGAGAAAAAGTGGTAGGAGGACATTTCAGAGTGAAACAGTTGTATGTAAAACATATCATGTATATTCCACACACATCACATCCTAAAAAACCTGCAGGATATTTAAAAGGGCTGTATGAGAATAGCATGCTGTAATTATTACATACACAGGGATCATCATCTTGGACTTCCCCTGCACGTGTGGGGATTTATGAGAATACTTGGGCTTGGTTTGTAACTCCAAGAAGGAAGTACCAGTGCAAGGGGGAAAATCACCTCACATTTTCCAGGAAGCACGGAGGATAATCAAGGGCTGCCAATTAAGACAGGTCAGTTGGCAGTGGTTGGAGTTTCAAGGAGAAATAATATACCTGCTGCCTCAGCACATTCCCAATCTGCTATCAGCTCTGTTTCCAATCATCAGGGTACTTGCAACGTCATTTCTGCTGATCTACTCTCAGAACATGGCAATTTCTAGCAAGCCTTTGGGGTCTTTCAGAAATTGTTGAGGTTCAGCAAACTGTTAGCAAATAGTTTAAGAGTTTTGATCACACTGTAACATATAACATAACATAAACATCACAGGTGGACCGAAAGCAAGTGGCCCCTTCTAGAATTAATCTCAACCAATCTCTCAATTAACATGAATCAAAGGCAAGAACTCCCATTTTTTCAGGGCTCTGTGTCCTGCAAGAGATGTCAACATGGGAGAGGGAAATGATACACAACTTCAAAACAGGCTGACAGGACGGTTGAAGACCAAACACAAGAAGCGGATATTAGCAGCTGACATGGGGTTAAGTGTGTGCAAGTGATAGGAATCTCTTGGAAGGATGAGACAGAAAAAAGGGGAGGAAAACTGGCTGTTGCTTTCAACAAAGCATTAAGTACAATCTCCCCGTTGCATTGCTGTATGTAAGAAGCTGGGGACTATTCCCGTATTTAATGACTGACATTTCACAAGATAAATGGATGAGCAAATGTGTATCTTCAGCTCATTACTTATATGAGCAACACTAGATTTCCACTAATGCAAAGGAACTCATTATGGTATTAAAACTTGAGGTTTCCAGGCTCTTCCAGTAAGTCTGGGATTCCACTCTTGAGCTAAATCACCACTAATTATTGACGAGGGCCTGGAAGCCAACAGAAGTAAGCTGATACAGAGCACGTATTGAAGGTGGAATCCAGACGTGAGTGCATGTGATGGAACCAAACCCATATCTGACCTCAGAAAAAGCGAGTGGGCAAGTTCAGGAAAAACATCATGAGACACAAGATATTTGGAACAGCAACTTTACTTGCAGGAAACACGCTCAAGGTCTGAACACAGGCCAGTTATTTCACAAAAGTTTTAACATTGTTCAGCTCTGGAATGGGTGCCTTTCTCATCATCCCTGGGCTATGCTGACTCCAAAGGACAAGGAGTTTGGCCATGGTCTTGAAATTGCTGGCAGAGAGTTTTTACATATTTTACCCCATACTTTCTTTAGACTGTTTTATTCATGTATGAATAACTAATCAGTGGTTCAAGTTTTCAAACTTGAAAAATAAATAACCGATGTGTTTGTACGTCTTTGTTGCTAACCATAGCACATTCATCCTAGCATTAGGGAAAAATGTATACATGTATTCTGACTCAAAGATACTGATTCACCCTTTATTACGTGAACAAAACATTGATAGGCAGGGTTAATCTAACATGTCACACTGAGAAAACAAAGGGTACTGACAAGAAATTCCAGAAAAGGTCAGACTTTCAACAGTAGACTGTTATCTGACTACTTGTGCCACATGCCAAGAATGTTTAATATTCACAGATAATGAAATATGTTTGAATCAGAGCAGTCTTGTTGATTCTGGTAATAAATTTAAGACCCACTGAAACAACAAAAAATAATTTTAAAAATTAACCCATTTTACACAACCCTTGAAAGATTTCAACTAAAAATAGCGATGATTGCAAGGAAAACCAGTAGTGCACAGATCCAATAAGTAACCTTACATGGGCATAAGGAGAGGCAAATGGAGGAAAAGTAGAGATTCTAAAGCATTAAATCAGCTTAGAGGAGTACACCATAGCTCTGACTTCTGCTCCTCTAGACAAGAGGAGAATGCAACAGGAGATGCATGTTTGGCATAAATAATGTTAACCTGATTGCAATGCCTTTAGATGCTTCTCTGATGCCCTTAATATACAGCTTAATTAAATAATCAGGTTTGATAAGCATGATTCTTGCAACACTGGCCTGGTCTTGACCCTGCAGCCAATTTGCACACACTTAGCAGCAATCCCCAGAAGTACTGGTCTCAAGAACTAGTGATTCCTACCCAGTTTAGTGACAAAAGCAAAGATCTTCTCATATAAAGTTCCTGACTTACAAGACAGTGGATTCTTTCCTAGACAGAACAGTACATACCACATGTACACAGCAACAAGAAAGACTGAACACTTGTATGATTTAACTCTGAGGTCCACAGAAGGTTCAGGCCTAGGAATGAATGACCACCACCTTACCAAAAAATTAGCTTACCATTAACATTCACATGCTCCTTATATATCGGCCTCTAGCAGATGAAACCCAAGATGGGGTCAGTGAGAGGTACTTTTCCCCTCTCTATGATGAACTGTGAAATGCTTAACCAACATATGAGGCAATAAAAAATTCTCAGGGTATGTCTCTATTTAAAAAGCCCCTGAGATCACTTGGCATTTGATGCTCCTTCAGCTAGATTCTGCCTATAGCACATCTTCTTCTGCAGCCTTATCTATGATGTATTAAACACAGATAAGCACATGTTTGTTCTTTTGCTAATTGCTGGACTTTCCGTATAGGCTCTGTTGACATTAGAATGAGGAGCTCTGAAGACTGTGCAGGTAAGTACATTCCCTGTAGGGCTCAAACAACTCCAGTGGAATGTTTCACTAAAGCAGACTTTGAATGTATCAGAAAGGTGTCTAAGATCTAAACCCTCTTTAGAGGCAGTGGAGAGAAGGTAGGACTTCCAAGAGGATGATTTTGCTTATCTACTGTAGACAACTGAAGATTAAATGGATCATCTTCATTTAAAAAACCCTCTTGGGGGGTGGAGGAGATACATTAAGTTAAGCAGAAGATGTCCTTTGTTTCCAAGACATCCTCAGAGTTTCCTCCAAGAAAGTGTTTATTGATTCTTTTGATACTGTTTGGTATCTTGATACTACCTTGCAAAAGACTGGAATGATGCACTTTAAAAGCCAGGAGAGAAATCCAATAAAAGATGCTTATTTTCACTCTGATACATGAACAGGGAAGAAAACCCTTCTTTCACCAGATGGGAGCTAGAGTTTATATGCACTGATACCATTGTTTTCACCTCCTTGTTTTTTGCTTCCTTCATTTACATCACAAATCTTGTACATTAGTTATAGAAGAGAAAGGCTAGTTTATGGGTCAGGATTTAAAACAGGCCTGTGTGTTAAAAGAATTAACCAATCAGTTCTTTTCTGAATTTCCTTCTTCACTGTTTTTTGCGGGAAAAGCTTCAACAATGGTAAAATGGTGAATTCTTACACTCACTCCTTCTAAAAGAAGGAAAACAAAAAATCAAAAAAGCATTTGTAGACTTTTTTCAATTCAGTATCCTTCAACAGGAGAAGATTTCTTCTCTGGCTGGGAAGCTTACAAAAAAATCAACTATATATATTTTTCCACACCATAGCAGAACTCCTCATTACTGCGTGATTACTCCTGACTTGGTATCTCCCAAACCTCCTGCTTCCTTCATCATTCTGATAACAGGTTATTTATATATACATTATATTTAATGCTTTTCTTTATCTGAAATTTCCTTTTATCAAAAGGAAAATCAGCCATCTTTTTCAAAATTGGAATTCACATACTCAGCCAAAAAATAGGAGTTAAAGGCCTTTCACAAAGTAGCAACACCTTCACTTGACCCAAAATATTAATCAAACTGCCACTCACTTGAAAACGTCATGATTTTTTGGGGGGCAGCACTGTAAAATTTAGGCAACTAAGTAATTTGACAAATTTCACTTTGGTTTAGAAGCTAATCATGAGCAGACCACAATTGTACAAGAACATTGTGTTGCCATGGCCTGCTTTAATATATGGATCACAGTGGTTTTTTCCCATGTTTTGATGGCCTTGATTTTCATATTATGTTTCTTGAAAGACAATTTTTTTTACATTCAAAATGCATTTTTCAAGAACATAATCTTTAAATTTTTTTAAAGTGTTAAATACAAATACAAATACCATAGCACTTTCCTTTCTAGAAGATTTGGTCAAAACAACAGGAAAATGTCAGAAAATTTTTTCAAGTCTGGTTTCACTGAAAGATCCCAACACGGAAGTCACAGAAAACTTTCTTCCATGTGAAATAGTTTTGGTCCATCTTCAAGGATGCACTCAGCAATGCATGAAAAGATTATTTTGAAACACTGGAAATGCCATAAGCCCTGACCAAGTCACAGCTTTTGTATAGTGATTTAGATGCCAAAAATGCTATGGGTGTTCTTAGATTTATTTTAAGGTCTTAACTCAGAAAAAAGCTTAATTTTATGGCTGGGCAGCCTTTCCTGTATAACAATGGAAACTTAAAACAGAGCAAAGTTCCTCTTTGCTTAAAAAGTTTCCGTTCATCATGCTGACATGAGGAACTCTTTCTGAGTTGCTTTGCGGTCCCACTCCCCACTCCCATCTAAAGGCAACTGTGCCATGCTGGACCACAATGTATGCTTCTGCCTCTCCTCACAGCCATCCTGGACCTGGCAGATGCACAGTTCCTCCTGCAAGGTACAGGGCTCCTAGGCAAAGCCAGATTCAGTTGATATGACAGAGATTCTCTACACTGGGGGCAGGGCAGGGAACACCTCCAACTGCCTGAGCAAAAATGTTTTGGAACAGTCATTTAAAAAGCAATTAAGGTGAAAGAGGCAGGAATATCAGAAAGTATCTGTACAATTTTCTGCACAAATTTCTGTACAATACATTCCCTGGAATGAATAATTTCCTCCTGTAATCTAGCTATGCCTTTAAATAGGGTGCCAAAATATGTGTATGCCAGTGTATGTGCAGCAATCATTGAAATGAAGAGACTACTAGTGGGATGACTAATACAAAGAGCTAAAATAAATCTTGCTGTAAGTGCAAAATATTCCTGTACAATCTTTCTGTCAAAGATGGAAACCAGCAGCAGCATGAACTGCTCTGAAAAAAAAAAAAAAAGTTGGATGAAATACTATCAGCAAATATTTCTGTCTTCACATGCTGGAACTGCATGTATATGTTTGCAGACACAAGACCTGAAATGTCAAACGACATAAATAAATAACTTTAAATCATCTACCAACAAGAGGTTTTCTACATAATGATATCAATATACAGGCTTGCCTCTGTATGTGAAACATGTAGTTGTGAGCTTGACAATCTGAACATATACCTCAAGGAACACTCATGCCCAACCACACTTTAGAGACAGTAGCAGTGCAGTAGACAAAGCATCTTATTCCTATGCTGGAAGATAAAACCTACAGATAATAAGTAGAAATAAGGTTTTAAAATTAACAATATTTCTTCTTCATTCTGTAAGTGAAGAAAAAGCTCAATTAGTTTGGGACCTTTCATGGAATCCGACACCAATCTTTAACTCTTCTCCCTAACTTGCTTCTGCTTCTTACAGACATTACCGTGCAAATGCAGGAAGAAAAATTACATGACTGCTATACAAAACTGGCCTTAAAAATGTAAGCTGTCATCAGCCAGCACTTGTGGCTCTGGGACTGAGTCCACTTTACTTTTTCAACATTCACAGGAAGAGATAAATGTTTAGTTTACACAGTTTTCCCTAAGGAACATGGCAAGCATTTCTAGAGTCCCATGCTCAGGCAGCCATCAACTTAAAAGGCAACCTTTTAAGGAATTAGGAGTTCTCTTCAATTCTTCCATTAATTCATTCAGATTTTCTTTACTTTTTAAAATCATACCGATACCCAGCTATCATAAAGGCACAATCCAGGTCTCACTCACGTAGAAAGAAGTGTGAAGTGAATACGCCAAACATAATAGGACAACTGGAGAACTTCTGTTTGTCCTTCCAAGAGAAGGACTTTTTATTTTGCTCCTTAATCAAGAAGTGATGGGAAGGGTTGGATCAGGAACTAGTGACCTGGGCTAACTGGCCCACTCAAGATTGATGGGGACAGGAGTCACAAGACTGAGGTTTAACCCATTTTTTGCTCTCTCTAGGTAATTCTCAAGGTCTAAGTTTAGGAGCCTAGGGAAAATCAGGGAAACTAGATGGTTTCTGTATGTGGTAGTTTTGCCTGGTCCAGTTTTTGCCAGTGAACAGGGTGGGGTACAAAGATGGCTCCTGCATGTCCTGAGTAAAGATTCTAGAAATTTCTCCACCATGTCCAGCAGAGCCAGTCTCTGATGGCTCTGAAAATGATGGACATGCTGCTGGCCAAACCTGGGCCAATTAGAGATGTTAGTTACGCCTCTGTGAAAACATATTTAAGAAGAAATCAAAACAATGAGAGCACGCACTTCTTTTTAGCCAGGGAAGGAAGAGGAGGAGGTAAAAATATGTGAGGGTGAACAACATGGAGGCACCAAGGTCATTGGTGGAAAAGGTGGGGGAGGACATGTTCCAGGCACCGGAGCTGAAAACCCTCTGCCAGCCGTGGTGAAGACCATGGGGAAGCAGGTGGTCCCCCTGCAGCCCATGGAGTCCAGGGGGATGCAGAGAACCACCCACAGCCTGTGGGGAAGTGCCCACGCCAGAGGAGCAGGTGGATGCCTGGAGGAAGCTGTGATCCAGTGGGAGTCCCAGAGACTGAGAG
>VZRL01004711.1:19960-42815 GCA_013397895.1 Origma solitaria
TAAGAAAAGCCACATGCCTTGCCCTAGCCCGGATCTGTTGGTTGGATGGAGAGAGGGGGCGAATAGAGAAACAGTGTCTGCAGTAGAAGAATTGTGATGGACTGACCTAAGAAAAACCCCACACCCTGCCCCTGCCTGGGAGTTGTTGGATAGTTGGAAAAGGAGGGGGAGGGGGTGAGCTGGGAAGCGGTGCCTTAAGAGAGAAAGGGGGGTGAGTGAAGAAATGGTGTCTTAAGAGCTTATTTTTATCTCCAATTTATCCTCTGACTCTGTTAGATTAATAAATCACTTTTTTTTGCAACTTTAAGTTTCCCGCCGGCTTTTGCCCTAAATCTTATACGTCCCCTTATCAGTGATCTTATCTCAACTCATAAGTCCAGTGTTTTGTGTTAGTTTTTCCTCTCCTCTACATAGCTGTAGCAGAAGAGAGCATAAAAAGCAAACGTCGTAGGTGCCTGGCATTTAGCCAGGGTCAAACCCACGACACTGTATTATCAGTGGAGACTGGCAAGTGCTTCTCCAGAGCTGCTTCTATGCCTCTCTCTCTCCATTAATTGCTAGAGTAAGAGAACATAGTAATTTAAATACATTCTATTAATAGCAATTACTAAAACAGTAGTTACTAGACTTAGATATCAAGAGTTACATGTAAAGAGGGAGCTTGTCATGAAAAAACTGAGAATAGTATTTCTTTCCCTCTTCCTCTTTCTTCCAAATTCCCTTTTATTTCATTGCCTAAATTGCAAACTCTTTGAAAAGACTGTCTTGCGACATATGCATCTTACTTTCCAACAAGATTCTTATCTCAGTGATGGTAATAACATGTTTTTTTATATTCTTGGTATTGATTCACCTAAATAGGCTGTGCTTGGTCACTCCAGAGGAGGGAAGAGGATCAACCCATTCAAACAAAGTTGGTTTCCAACTGTTAATCCCTCATAAGGGTATTTACCTTCAGTGAAAATAAAATAAACCAGAAGGCAACAATCTGATCCAGTTCCATAAAGCCAGAACCAGAATATTCCTGGACACATTGCTATTTTATGAACAGCTTCAGGAAATACCCTGGTTAATTTGGTAGGAACTCCCACTGTGAAAATCTTCTTGGAAATCCTAGAGAGCAGCTCCTTGGCTGGCAAGTCAGGTAGTGCTTCCCTTGCCCTTGTGTATCCCTAGCCGGATATACAAACGAAATTACTGATCTTTCAGTTCAAAACTAAAAACATACACAAATATAATGAGCACTGTTTTCCTTCCTGGAAGAATAGCAAATCAATGGCTTGAAGAGTGGAAAATATACTTTTGTGTTAAGACTAACTTCCAGTGTAAAGCTTTACTACATCATCATCTATACTATTCCATCACAACACTTTTACTAATAAGCTGAGGTATTTAGTTTATTATGTTTTTAACCTGGTTGGAAACCTTTGCAAGAAAGCAAATACAAAAATACACAAAAACAAACAGCTACTAATTTGACTTATGTGCTTCAAAATATCATTTATCACTTCAGAATCTGAGTATTTATTATGTAAAACCAATGTCAGTGGTGAAATTCCCTAGCTAAAATTATTTGAAAATTTCTAGCTTCTCCTTTTCATTGAACATTTTTAATAGGGAGGAAGTTCACTTTTTGAGGATTTTTTCCTAGGTTTCTCACAAATTATCCATTTTTTGTTTACTTCTGGCTTTTATTGTTGATTCATTCTCTTTATATATTGGGGCCTTTTTTGGGGGAAGTGCTGAAGAAACTGCAGTGCTGCTCCCAGTAGCCCTTGAATTGTGTCTGAACATCTCCATGGCAGAACTCCAAATGTCAAAACATCTCCATGATCTGAATTTGTCTTGAAGAAAGTGTTAAAACAGTTTCTGCAATAAAACCAAAAGCTCAGAACAGCAGGAACAGAGGAAGCATGAGGGCTGTCATTTCCTCTAAGACAAGCAGATACTACTTTCTATTAACACCTCCCAGAGATACAGACTGTTCCAGTGAGCCATATATGACTGTCTTCCTAATACTACCTTTTGTGCCTGAAAGACTAGATGACTCAACACAATATGAAGGCGTTTGCTCCTGATACTATCTTGTGTGGCTTATGTGTATTTGAAACAAAATCTAGTACTTTAACTATGCATTTTGACTCTTAAATTTCACTGTCTTACTGTGTATCAGAGAAGTGGCAATAGAATTACTAGCTTTAAAATAAAAACCATTATGTAATCAAATACCAAGTGCTATATCAGCAGTGTATTTTACAGATAAATGACAATTCCTAATCCTCTGTATTAATGACAGCTATTCTCAAAGTTCTGTCAACACTGACAGCTAGAATGGCTGGATTACAGGCAAAAAGGTATAATTACACAAACACCTGCACTGTCTGAAAGGATTCTATTACCTTACTATCTTTATTGCAGTCTAGATTCTGGGAAGTCCAAAATAAGCAAAAGCTTGAAATATTTAATGACTATGCTTACAAAAATTCTTCAGGAAAAACAGCTGTTCTAAATAATTTTCTAAAGTTCTTTTCCTTTTAGGTTTCTTTGTTTAATTGTATTTGTTCTAGGGAACATTGGAAAACTCCATGATTTTAGTTCCCTTTTCAGTCAATAAAAACTAGTAAATTTTATTTGAGAGGCAGTAGGAAAGAGAGTGGGATGCTTTCCTTGTTACAATAGTAAGACTTGGGATACATTGCTTCTAGTAAGATTTGTTTCAGTGTCTGGGTCTGACACAAATTTACTGTGTGAGGTCCAGCAAATCATTTGGTGTTTTGATTATACATCGATAAAGCAGGGATAACCACTATCCCAGACAGGATTTTCTTGGCTAACATTTATTAATATGTTAGAGGTGTTTAGAAAGTCATGTAGAAGACTTCTACTGACCATATACCCACAATTAGTAGTCAAAATTACTGGAATGCCAGTGCATCATGCAGACATCACTCATAAAAACATACTTGCCTACTACCTGCAATGCAAAGAGGTCTCACAACAGCAGTTTAACTTCTCTACAAAGACAAATTTCAAAGTACCGTTCAGTCAAATAATGTTCAGGGAAATGCAACTTGTTGTTGGGGAAAAGCAATACAAACCCTGCAAGCATTTATTACTACAATGCTCAAGACCACACCACCCAGCTGGACCTCCTTTCAGTAAACCATCAGATACACAACAGCAATGAAAAACAAGTTCAGCGCAAGATTTAGGTGCTTTGTCTTGTTTTTCTAACAGCTATTCAAAACCATGTAGTCCATCCCATCCTTTTCAATTAACTTATGCAGAAATAATGACATCTATGCCTAGGAACTAACCCTTGCCCACTTGGTGAGTAACATACACCTCACCTAATTAAAGCATAGAAAGCAAGTGTCTTGTCTAAGACAATTTGCCAAGACTTTTAGAATAGTCCACACAGAGAAAGGAATTTATCACACCCTAAGTTAAAGGGGCTGTTTTCTATTCCTCTCTCTTGGCTATATATGAATACATAGGATGACTGACTTCAGCGGAGATACCAACATTTGGGGAGACAAAATCCATTAAGAAGATTCCTACCTCTCTGCAGCTGCTGTGAACACACCCTCTCCTACAGCACACAGAGACCAGGGAAGGAACAAGGAAATGGGTCACAATACTTTGACAGGCAATGTTTCAAAGGAAAGATCATCTTCTGCATACAAAGCTGGACTAAAACATTAAAAAGCGATGCCACAGGAAATGAGACATACGCTGGAGAAATAATTAAGTCTGGTTGGAGAATTGACTCAGTTTATACACTACTATTGCTTCATAAAATATCTCCATGTTTCTCAGTCATTCTGTCTTTAGTGCCCATCGGTATGCCACATCTACATTTATCTCATACCTTCTAACAGCAAAAATCATGGAAACCTGCTAAGAAAGATCTTTCAGATCTATATTTGCACATATTCAGTAACACTGTAACCTACATATTAGGTAATACTTTTCAGCCAAAAGGCTGGAAAAGTAGCCAACAACATGAAAGTATAATACTTCTTTTCAATTATCCCGAAGAGCTGGTTTCATTTCACAAAGGCAGATTATGCTGAATTTCAGCAATAAATTTATGCCAGTAGTAAGGTTTCCCTCTCTTGTCCACCACAGTGTAAATGATGGTATTTTAGTAGTCTAACAAAGGCTTTGAAAGTAATAAATAAATAAATACTAGGAATTAAATCTTAATAATTTGTCTACCACAGTTTATGTTGAATTTCTTTGAAATTGACACAAAATCATCTTTTGAAAAGCATTGTATTGGAAGAATAACTTTATTATTTACATTTGTTAAAAGAATACTCAGAAAGAGTAAATTATAACATGGACTACAGAAAAATAGATATTGATAATGTATTCAGACCTAGCTGATAACCACAGAAAAACCCCCACGGAATCTGAGTCAGCTTGGTAAAGCATTCCACTGATACTGCATACACCATTTTAATCCCCCTTCAGTCAGTGAGAACTGATTAAGAGACAGTCCTCTTGCAGGTGCGACTTGTGGAAGTGTTCTCTACATTTCCTTCACATTAGCCTGACCTCGTTTTACATGGCACTGTAGGAAACCAGGAACATACAACCAGTTGCCTTTGCCCTGGGTTTGGGAGAGCAGTCAACAGCTGGAGGGGTTTGGCTACTATCTGGCCACAGATACAAAAAACCTTTGATTGTCTTAAAAAGCAACTGATACACTGAGTTTTTGTGGACTGCTTTTGTTTTAGTCATCAATAGCTCTCAGTGCCTCTCTGGGCTCAGAGCACATTGTAACATACTCACCATCATCTGCTGAATATGAAATATTTCGGTTCCAGTGGCAGAGAGGCGGTTTGGAATTGAAATGTCAAGAAAAGCTCCAGGAAGAGTGCTTGGTCCAGCATTGTAAACCTGTAAAAGAACAAATGAATACAAATAAAATTACATACATGACTTCTCATAAATAGGAAACTTCTGTAGCTTCAGAGCTGGGAGTACAGGTAAATTTGAAGAAGTACAAGTACTTTGCAGGTTTTTCAATGTCTTCAGACTAAGACTTCTTTTTCAAGTGTCAGAATGAAGTCAAAGGATTAGCTTACCTAACAGTCTTCAGGCACAGCTCATATATCAAAGGAGAAGCAGGTTTGCAGGATAATTGCCAGACATCAGTACAAACAGCGTAAGACTTTTATTTTATATACAGAGACACTGCTAATACTCTGAGTGTTTTGATAATAAAATCTTGAAGGTTGTAAAAAATTTTAATGTCTCAGTTAATATTCTCTTTCGCATCTGATAACCACTGCATAATATTCTGCATATGTTTTCCTTATGAAGCAGAAGCCAAACAATTACTGTGACTACTGGACTGGAGGTTTTTTGTGTGCGTTGTCAGGAAATGAATGTGAACAACTTCCATTCAAGTTCCAGCATTTTCAATTAAATTAAACTCTTAGTGGAAAATATTAACTTTATAACCCTCCGACCTCCACAATTTCAACAAAAACTCAAAGACTTTCTCATCCACCAGTGAAATGTATCCACTGAAAATTCCACAATTTGTGGGTTTTTGCTGAAGAGAAATAATCCCTGGAAATTTCATTTTCAATTTCAATTTGAAAATTCAAAATTTCAATTAAAGTAAGTTTTAATTTGTATTTACACTTTTTTATTAGGAAAAATATTTTCTGGTTCTTTCCAACCACATAAATATAAATGCATTAAAAACATTAAGCCCAGTAGAATACTTACTCACACTGAGATCCTACTGTCAAAAAATGTAACATGCAGTTGTTAATTGTGTAAAGTACAAATACTAAAACCAATAGGTTTTTATTCTTCAAACACTGTTTATATTTGAATAAATGCCTGACTGATAAACAGAACTGGTTTGCAATGGCAAATCCTCACAAAAACCCTAAGGCTCCAGGCAGGCAGAGAAATCCCACTAGAATGGTGTACGATAAATGCTGCGTGAAATAAAAACATAATGCTTCATTTTGGATGTTTTAAAAATCTTGATTATCTCACTAAGATCAGATATGAGTTATTGGAGAAAAGGCATTTTCATTGCACATCTTATTACCAAAAAAAGATGTATAGATCTGTTTCCTTGTAGACATTGGATGTAATATAGATTTTCACATATAAAAACTGCTATAAAGCCTCAAATTTTTGTAACTCATCTCTTTTTCTTGGTTAAGAAACTAGTACTTTTCTCCATCTGGAGAAGTTAAATATATGACAGGCAAACCATTTGAACTAATTAAGCAAAGAGTGACAAACAATGCTTTTCCCATTACAAAACTCTACCTTTTCTCTCAGACACACAATTATAAGGTTTATCCCGTTACTGGAGAGCAAATCTGTGACTTGTTATGGCATAATTTTCTACTTCCATATGGAAAAAAAAATTATATTGCAACTGCTAAGTGTGTGCATGAGAGACAAGAACATGGGCTGGACAAATGGTGGCTCTGCCAATACATTGATTCTCTCTCCCTTGCCTGTTATCACTTTGCTTTACTGAAAATATTCATCTAGCTAAAGCATCAGAGCATCCATTCTTTATCTGGTTTAACCAATCACTGGGTAAGAAGGGGAGGAAGGGGAGAAGACCTATAAACCTCCAAGAAGGAAATCAGAGTCACAAGGATTCATAGCCTGATTCACAAAACTTTTATGTCCTGAAATCCTGCTTTCAGTCCTTCTCAGTAAATAGGTATGGTCACTGTATGACAGTGGGGGCTTAATTGCTCTGGATCACAATCTGTCCACGGAGGCAGACATGTGTTATTCATTATGAGCTGAGTGGCATTCATGCCTAGGAAAACCGAAAGAAAAAAGGCAAAACACTATTTTTCACAATAAATGAACCTACCTCTGCATGACATCATTCCCTAGTTCCATCTAGTGGCCAAAAACGATTTGTAGGGCTTGTAATAGATGCAGTTAGAGCAGCTAAACATGCCAGTTAATTTTGGACACATCACGAGAGTTTGTTATAATAAACCATCCATATATTTTGCCACATCAGGAACCCATCTAACTGCCATGTGAAGTTTAATACATAGGTAATACTTGAGCAATGCTGAGATGCTATGAGATACTTATTGAAAGCTTCTCACACCTGTCTTTTTAGTGTCCTCATTTCTTCCCTGTACCGTGCTCTTATCAGTAGTGCTATAAATATTTTCATACTGGGGCATTTAGCAAGTCTGAATCCCTAGCACAGATACATGTTTGTTCTGATGGATAATGGCTGCCCACTCCTCTGCTCAATGGCCATGCCACTAAAAAGAATTACTCCTCCACTTTTAACCTGTGACTTCATCCAAGGTGTGACACTTGTGTAACTAGGGCTCTTTCCTCAGCATGTGAAAACAAATGAAAAGAGAAACAAATGGTGGCAGCTTTATTCCTATGGAAGTGAGATACTCTATTTGCAGTTCTTGTCATAATCTATTCAGATAAAGAACATATGCCATCCCTGCATGCTGAAAATATGGCATACAAACAAGAATGCATTGTACAGCATTGTAGAAGAAAGGGGGTAAAACAGCTCAAACTAAACCCTATTTGCAAAAGTTACCCATGATGGATAGAGAAGGGTGGTCATGCTACTTTTGGTTTTAAAGACTGCTGAAACCAGGCTGACTCATCAATCCCAAAGTTAGACATTCAGACAACATTTCCTGAAAGAAATTGGTACCAGTGAGGACGTTACAGGCAAAGTTCCTGATAAAGGAACCAACAAGTGATAGTACTGATAGCTTGTCTAAAGCTGCTGTGCAGGCACAGCTAGCCTAGAAACACATGAGTGACAGTTGATCACTTTATATTATAAAAGCCAAGTCCCACTTTTTACCAGGGCTTTAAACATACCACTTCCAGGAGAGTGTGGAGAATCCTCCCTTGAGTGGAGATGTCCCTCAAGCTTTTTCCTTGAGGCTGAGTAAAAGAGATTTGCCCGTGTTTGTTGGTATGAGTAATATCAATCTCTACTTAATAATTATTAAGTTTTTTAATTATTGATTTAATAAATAGGGCAAAATATTATTAGTAAAACTATTTATATTGTGTCGTAAATAATTCTGATTAAAACATTTTAGTCTAATCATTATCATCATCAATTTAAATAAATAATTTATGTTATTCATGTAAATGTATTTGTTTTGTCATCCTCCAGGAAAAATCACATAAATGCTCTATATAACCTTTGGACAAAAACTGTTGACTGAGACTGGGGCTAGGATTAGATCCTGTTGTACCTAGACTCCTCTCTGAGGAGGAATTGAGAAAGCACGGGAGTCCTTTCTGAACCTCATGACTCAACGGGAGGGTCTTCTTTATAAACCTTGTCTGAAGCTTCCATTCTGCCCATGACTGTGATTCAAAATCATGCAAAAAAGCCCATACCACACTCAGAACAAACTAGATACAAAACAAGAATGTGCTGTCAATCAGAAAAGCAGTCAAAGCAAGGATTTTACCTGCAGTGTGAAGTTGAGAGACTGGAAAAGACATTCATGGTTTTCCAACTGAACAAAATTGGACGCTTCCACAGAATCACCATAGAAAAATGAAGTAGGGAAGACTTCTCTGTAAGACCAAGATATAGATATAGTAAGCTGAGTTTGTGACCAAATTTAAGTGGTTTTGTGTCCAGCTGAATTGCACCCCTTGCTCTAGTCATGTGAAATTCTATGGGACCATTTTACATTAAACTATTTTTTGTGATTTGACTTCCGCTTGACAGCATTAGACTACACAAGCAGCATCTCAGCTGACCTGGGTTAACATCCCATCAATGAAGCAGACTTCTTTTGATTACTTATCCCTTTTTTTCCTTTCCTATCACAAAACTTCCTCTCTGGGGTCCCCTGCCATAGTTGATCCATGCAAGTCCCTAGCTTGTATCAACAAATCATTGCACTACCAAGTTAATCTAAAGAAACAATATCTAAGAGAAATACTTTAAGATACATATCCACTAAAATAACATTTCAATTTTATTTAACATTTCCATAGCATTTCAGGAATAAACACTTCATTAACCATCTACATTTTACTACCTTTATAATTAGCAGATGGTTAAAGGGAAGAGTAGAGGGGGATAACCTGCTTTCCACTAGAGTGGAGCAATCCAAGTTTCCTCAACCACTCGTATCATCTAATCACACAGTAAAATGTAGTAGGATTTTATCAGAAATTACTTGAAAGCACAACACAGTACCTGAAAATCCTGCAGAAGAGGACTTAGGAGTGTTTTAAACCTCCTTCTAATCTCAGGCTGCGCCACTGTCTAGACAGGGTCCTGGTGTAATTTCAGACAAACCTTGGTCCTCACTAATGCATAAAACTCTGCTTCCTTCCCAGGTTGCCTTTTGGAGTCAGAGTATTTTGAGATAGGATTTTAAGCCTGTTTAGGTACATTTCCTTTTCTCCTGCCTGCATCTTATGCCAGGGATTGCTAGGGGAAACAGTGAAAGATAGATTTTCCCCTCCCATTTACAGTGTTGTGACAGAAAGCTTCTCCCAAATATGGTACAAGCTGTTCTGGGCTATTTACAACCAGGAATGAAGTTTGCCCCTCTAGATTCAAATGTAGGATAAATTAAGCTAATAAAACAAGCTTCAAAAAGATACTGTCCAAAAAAAAAGAGTATTACTTAATATTACCATGCCTGGGAACATGCCCTCCAATAAACCCAACTTTTCTCTGGCAATTGGACTTTTCTGTGAACTTCAATTAACTAAGCCTTGTCTACAAGAAAGAAAAAAATAATCCACACAGGCACTTGAGTGGGGTTTATAAATTCAGAGGCCTTGTGCTTTAAAAAAGTATATTCTGAAGAGAAAGAAGAGAAACCAATTTTTATTATGTTTTGGTATGCAGTATTCTATAGGCAACAGAGATCTAAAGACACAGATGAAGGCATTCATATCTGTAAAGCTGAACAAAAATCCATCTGTATCAAAGCATCAAGAAGCAGGAGTTCAACTTCTAAAGAATTTGTAACAATGAAAGCATTCAAAAACTTCCAGAACATGCTGCTGAGACCATACTCTCAATGTAGACGAGACTTTTGTCCTTGCTAGTCATCTTGTGAGGTCTGACAGCATACTTCCTTTCTCTGAGCAGGCTCAAACATACCTTTTACCCATTCTGACTACTGTGGCAGTAATTAAGGCTTTTATTTCTATCCAACAAGATGGAAATGAGCTTTATGAGGCAAAACCCAGTTTATGCCATGAATCTGAGTTTATACAGCTTTTCAATCAAATCACATGTCAGTGCAGGTTAACTTTTTTCTACACATGTAGCATAGTGGTCAAGGGAATATTTGACTTCTACTGATGCCAAACCGCACTGGTCATTTATACAGTAGCTGTAGTCCGGAGATTGCCATAGACAGTGCCTAAAACAGACACTGACCTTCTGGGGACACTATTGATGAGTTTTTGCTTCTCTAGTTTAGGAATTAATGTCAACTTTCGCAGTCTACATGAATGCTAATTTACGTTCAGTGACCAGGTCCCCAATTCCAACTCAAGAACTGTTTATGCTAGAGAATGGTCAGACTATTGAGACTGACCACAAATCTTTCATTCTAGGATTAAGATTGTGATGCCAAGTGGAAGAGCCCCAAGTACAAAGGCAGGAACTTGCACACGTGCAGCCTTAGGGCAAGGACAATGGCTATGTGTTATACAGGTATTTTAGTCAGAGGGTGAGTGATGCTCCGCAGTTGGTAGTCAGATGCTTCACAGACTAGGGAACAGAGGAAATGGGAAGATAAACAGAAGCAAAAGCAAAATCTGTTTGTGAAATTAAACAGAAAGGCAAACAGCTAGACTTCTTCAAGCTCCCTAAAATTCCAGAACATTTGACTGTAACCTTTGGCCTGGTGACTCTCAACCATTTCCTTAAAGACATGTCCTAAGGAAAAAGATGTGGTTTACTTGTTCTTTTTTAATTTAAAGGTCCATCAGATCTACAGCATCACTTGAATTCAAACATGATCACTAAAGTACCTACTGTAAATGTGATGGTAACTAATTAGCATTAATTAGGAAGTAGTGAGAATGAGGTACAGTGTTGGAATGAATAAAATGTCCAGATATTGAATGAGACTGCCTGAATGTCCAGAATCTGGGAAACAAGGAAAAGGCAACTGTCTGGCTACATGTGAACAAAGAGAAGAATTAATTTTTTTTCACTGGAAGACACTCAGATTTTGTTCTTAGGATGATGAATATTTTTGTTGTTGTTGTTTTCATTTGGTGACTAGTACTTACGCATTGATGGACGAGTCAACTTCATGCATCAGGGGCACTGACAGGACTAGAGTATTATCATGCAGATATTCAGTGTGTTCTAGGTTTCCACTGTGCCAGAAAGGAAAAATAAAAATACTGCTGATCAACACCCTTTACAATATATCACAGTTTCACTTCTGTGGCTGTGACATGATCAGGATCATAACAAAAGAATGTATATTGGAACAAGGTGTGAATTCAAATGTTGGTAGCAAACTACAGCAGCCATCATACACAGTGGAGAGAAACCAGAACATTTAGACTCCTACACAAGGTTTCATTTTCTCCCAGTCTGACTGCATGTCAGTTTGTGAGAGATATACACACCTCACAGAGGGTTTGACTCACTAAATGAAACAATGCTTTCAATGTACCTGCCTTGTACTATAGCACCAATCTGCTGCCACTGCAAGCAGCTTTTTGGGTGAGACCCTTGTACTGAACCTCTCAGCAATTCCACCTTCTCTTTTTTCCCCTCTTCCTGTGCTTAGTTGGCAAGAAAGCACTTCTACTTTACATTGTCAAAGGCAGTTGCCTCAGCTGGTCAAAACCAAACAGAAGAAAGAGAAAAGTGAGTAATTATCTCTCATTTGAGTCAGTTTGTTTCAGTGTGAACACTTTATGTATGAAGTCTGGGAAAGGTCCCTGAAATGCATGTCTAACATGCAAACCTACAACTATTCTAATTCTGATGATGAGTCTGCTTGTTGGGTGACAGCTCAGATGAACAATCTTGAAAGATATGTTTCATATTTTTCCAATTTCTTCAGCAGTGGCTCTGGAATCACGTTTGCCTTGCAGTTCATTGGATTTACTCACAAATCAAACTGGCAAAACAAAAGATATGATCATATTTATTTGAGGACAGTATCACTGAGGCAACAGCAGGCAGTAATATCCCAAGTGATACCATGCAGATCATGAGCTGCCCAGATGAAAAAAATAGAGCCTGCTGACTACACAGATACTTAGATACAGCTCAGCTCTCTGCAACTGACACATTGCCTACGTCTGCTGACAAAATTATGGCCCAGATAGAAAACCACACAAACTTTCATTCCTGGGAAAAGCCCCAGTTAATAAAAGCTTTTCCTCTGAACAGACTCACAGAAGAGCTCAAAATGGAGACACTTCTCATCCAACATAAATACTGAGATGCCATAGTGGCAAACAGAATAAGTAAGTAGAATTCTATACAGGGTTCATGGATGTGTTCTTATCTGTTTCAAATGGAGTAAAGGTACTGTCAAAACAGGAGAATGCAACTCCTGTCATTCACTCCTAGTGAATCTAGCCCTAGAAATACAGTTCACACCTGGAAGCAAAGAAGAGGGTTTGATGTTTTTTTTAAAAAACCCAAACAAATAGTGTAAGAGCAATATAATGTAATGTTTACTTCTTTCTCGTATTGTCCCAATACCGAATCAGTCTCTTGTCACAGATTCTACCGCCAAATTTGCAGCTGCACGGGACAGGCTCAAGTGGACTAGAAGGGTAAATCTTGCTTTCCCATGACAGCATGACGTAGCTTCTCTGTTTAGCTATTTCTGCCAGACTAGCTCCAGTTTTGCATGGAAACAACGTCCTTGCCTATTGCAGTCTGACCACAGCACAGCACTTCATTTCCTTATCTCTGACTTTACCTCAGGGCTCCCTGCAACTCTTGTAGTAGAAAGATTTTGTTACACTTATTTGACAGCAAGTGAATTGAGCAATTTGCCTAAAGTCACAGAGAAAATGAGGGTAGTCAGTATTGAGACCTGCACCACTCTCTTCCGAGGTTCAGCTGAATCCTTCAAACATAACTGTCCTCTCTCAACCATCTACAATGAGAAACTTTCTTGTAACACCTCTTGAACATTCACTCTACATGTAAAAATTACTGTTTATTTCTTTGCTCCTCTATAGGCACAGACTACCCCTTCTCACTGGTAGGGCACAGAAATATGAGAAATGAGGTTACAGAGGGAAGTCCTGTGCTATCCAAGGCAGGTAAATGAAGTTGAAAAACACTGGCTGGCAAATTTAAAGCACTGATGACCCATCTTTGCACCAGCTGGCCATCACCTAGCAGATACTGATGTTTCTGGCTGAGAAGCATCACAGGGTCATTTGAATACATGATGAACTGATGGAGAATGAAACTTTGCTAACATGCAAGACATGGTGACACATCTCAATTTCAGCATTTCATATCAGTCCCATGTGCTGCAGGAACTTGTTCACACCTACAGCTGTTACTGCAGGGGAGGACTATGCCTTATGAAAGCAGTCACTCAGCAGCTGTTGCATGTCATCTCCAGCTGTTTGTAGGGGTGTCATCCCATTGGGTAGGAGAATTCAGGCTGAAGATCCTGATTGGGATATGTAGGGATATGAAGTTGGCTCACTCACACAGTAAATGGGAGCAGGAACTAGTCAAACACCCAACACATCAAAGCAGCAGTTCATGGCCAATGTTAATGCAGTTGTGCATTGGCTCCCATACAGACCTCAACAGTGCTTGTGACTGAATCACCCATGGAGTCTGCTTCTTTGTGGTACATCATCTTAAGAGGCACAGAGCATGTCTCACACTTTTTATTCTGCCCGAAATAAAATGCCTATGAATGCATACTTGGCATCACCCTACTTCAATGTCTACTTCAAGTGCCCTTTGAGAAGTACCCTAATCAGATGTTTTCCACAGACTATCATAGTTCACTGAAGATCCAGAGGGCGGAAAAATAGATACACGACTTTAGAACCTATCAGTGGGATCCTTGGCCACCTGATTAAAGCATTTATCTTTTTTGGTTTGCATCCTAGTGTGCTTATTTCATTCAAATGATGGAACAAATGGGTCTATCTAGTGTTGATCATCAACCATAGCTGAGCTGAGCTTGATACATGGCCCAAAGAAATGGCCACTGAAAGACACGAGCCGTTCAACTGAGAGAATACAGAATGATCCTTCAGAATTGCAACTGCCTGGCAAAGAAAACCTATATATGATCCTACCTCATTTTTCAGGAAGCTTCAACACATAGTTCCTCTGCATCACCAAAATACATGCATTTAGCGCCAGTAATTTAACCTAATTTACTACAGATATACATATCTACAGCTAATATCATGCAATTGTCAAGCACACGTAATGCACACTTCATGTAACAAAGAATATCCAAGTCATCCAGACCTATAAAGGTTCCCTTACCTTTGGGCAGTGACAAGGAAGGTAAGTGTTTCTTCCTGCCCAGTCAAGTGGCTTGTGTCAAAGATCACACTGAATTCATACTGTGCAAAGAAAAAGCAGCATTTAAAGACACTGCATATTGTATCAAAATGTATTTATTCTGAAACTTCATTTATATTTTACTGGTCTAATTGTACAAAAGTAGCATATTTTGATACATGTAAGAGAGCTTCCTCTACTGTATATTAGCTTTTAAGTCTTAGTAATTGTGTTTCTCTTCAAATACTATAGAGTTTGGGTTTTCTTTCATTAAGAGAAGGTCTTTACTAGAACTGCCATTCAAAGGTATTTCTTGAGGAGATCATCTGCCTGAGAATGAGTCTCCAGTACTAAGGGGATCACTACCTGAAACTATCTCAGCACCAATCTGTATGTTATTTACTGGTAACGAGATCTTTTGGGGGAATAAAGATCATGCCACAGGCCTGCACTGAGACTTGAAGCAAGTGGCACAGCATTCAGGACACCCATCATAATGGGTAAAAACAGGTGCTAATTTTGAAATAAGAATTTTACTTTGATGAACAACCTCCCATGTAAATTTTCTGCCTAACTCCAAAAAAGATTTTGGGCAAGTGAAACAGTATCCAAATTCATTGTAATTTCAACGGCTTACATTCTTACATTCTAGATAATATTTTGCTACTGCATTTATTTTTTCAATTCCATTTAAAATATTTTTAAATGTTTAAAAATAGCATGAAGTAGTCAATTAAAAAAAACAGAAGAAACCTTTTATGTTGGGTCAAAGGACACATCAATTCAAATGGAAAGGACTAGCTTCTGACATTGAAACTTTCTGAAAAAATTCAGATTCATTTTTTTCAGGTTGTCCTGAAGTTATTCCTCATTCTCCTATCTTTCTGGGTTGTTCATTTATATAGATCAGTTTATTGACAGAAAGAACCCAGCTGGATTTTTAAACATTATGAGAGAATGTGTCTTCTATCACAGAACTAAACCCTCTTCAAAAAATCTACCAGAAGACCATAATATGAAAAAGCCATTAGAACATTCTCATTGTAATTTTTGTAAATACAGCCGCACTTGAATGTGAAAGAAGACAAGAAAAACACCTCATAGAATAAGGCAATATAAGTAAGACAGAGTCCTTTTCTGATTTTCTGCTGAGGAAATACATAAGTTTTTCACAGCTGCAACACTTGCAGCATTTTTCAAAGGTATTTTATTGCAGTGCCCAGGGCACTGTCATTGGCTCTGTCTGGTGGGGAAGATAGCTAGTCTCTGCAACTGTGAAAGGCTCAGAAATCTGGGTTAGTATCAGTTACAGACATTTAACAGAGCAGTTGATATTCCAGCCACTCCTTGGAGACAGAGGTGAATGAACCACTACTCTGAAAATTCAAATGTCACAATGTTACCCTAGATTTCGATCTCATGAACGGAAATCCCACACTGCACTTGAGGAAATCTGACTCCAGTAACTCACAAGCAATGCCCAGCTCCTCCTGCAAGAAAATAAAAAAAGACTGTGAGATGATAGATTTGGGGAGAAAAAGAAGATTCCTAAAAACACCAACACGATGAAGTACTGTAGAAAATAAAATATTTCCCATCATAGCACTGTTTTGTACTTCCTTATTCCACATCAGTCAGACCAGCATTGGGAAGAAGACAGCCATCACAACCTTGCTCTGAGAGACAGACCATGAGGAAACACTGCATGACTAAACACATTAGTCAGGGGATCAGCCCAAATACTTGAATAACTCTGTTCTTCCCTCTGTTTATTAAAAGAAAGCTTTCAAATGATCCAAAATACAGGTTTTCTAAGGTAGTTTTTCCAGGTACCTGTACCATAAAGAGAGAGTGTGTTGGGAGACAGTGACCAAACCATGCCATACACAGATGCAAAAGAAAAAGTCAGTCTGGTCCTGGCCACATTCAATGCCCTGATCTCTTGCTCTGGTCCACAAGATGAGTCAAGCTGGTATGGATACTAACCTTCTCTAGTAAGACAGTGGTGGCACAGATAAAGTAGAAGGATGAGCATCTCCTCATGCTATTGACATTGTCAATAATTCAAATGCAAAAAGTAAGAGCAGCCCTATCCTGCTTGACTGGTGACACCGCTACAACAAAAATACTTCTGTTGAATGGAGAGTGTTTCCTTGCTCCACAGAATAAGTGCCTATCTTATGTGTTAATCTCATCTCCAGATTAACAGGGAACAGTTTAATACTCTGCCACTGTGGGCAAGTTCATCTCACTAAACTTTAGAACTGTGATTCAGCTCTGGAATCTGATACACCTTTTTAAGGGCCAACACAGCAAGTGACTGTTACGTGATCTACGTGTCACTTCTCCCACTGTAGTCAAATGGTGTAGAAAACAGTTCATCAGGCCAAATGCAGGTGTATAATTTGACTGGGTTGGATACCTCTTTAGGCCCTACTGTAGACTAGATCATCACTGGAACTATAGTACTTACCGTATGCACTATAATGCAAACACCTAAATTCTAGGTATCTCAATCTATAAATTAACTTTATACTAGACATGTAGCTGAGAATCTCTTTGCTGCAGAACATATAATCTATTTGACCTATTTTCAGTATTTACAGTAGTTTGGAAAGCTCATGCTCTGTTTACTCATGTACATTTCCTGAGATACTTCAAATATGCACTTAAAAGTTACATTCTCAGCTGGAACATGCACAAGTGGAAGGAGCTTCCTGAACTATGGACTTGAGTTATACGCCTCTCCAGGAAATGCCTCTCTGCCTTTCACATTCTGACCTGAGCACAACATTAGTGCTCTAGAGAAATTTAGCTTCAAAATAATGGTTTAAATCAGGGCACATGTTTCTAGAAAATGATAGATCAAATAAAATCTTTCTTACCTGACTTAGTATTTCAATGGTTTCATGAGAAGTAAAAATAATGTAAGGAGAAAATCAATGCACACCTATTAGGCACACATTGCCTAATGGAGTGACATTAGAGCAATACTACTAAAATGCCAGAGGAGTGGCCTCCCCATTCAGTTTCTCTATGAATTTGCTTCCTTGCAATCTTCAGGAAGCTTCTATTTCTGGAAATACAAAAGATGGCCCTGCTTAGCAAATCAAATATTTAGCTTCAGTAGTATGGAGCTGCCATCCACATATGATGTATTAGATTTTCTTCTCTAAATGAACACAAAACAGAAAAGCAAGTGCTTCATGGGTGAAGCATCTCTTTCACTCGCCTTTGTCTCTCAGGAATATGGAAGGTTCTCCAGTTTTATGAAAGTGATCGAGGGAACACACAGTCTGAGCAGCTGCATAACCGAATGAAAAATTTCACAGCTGTTTCCTCTGGGAACATTCTTGGTTCTGGGTTGTTCAAATGTCCCACGCTAACTGGGGCAAGCTATGAACTCTCTTTCATCAATGCCTACCCTGTGTTCTGTCAAAAGAGGTTTCTAATTACACAGCTGTCCAGTATGGTGACAGTGACCAGACAGACCCAAGAGACTATCTCCTCTCCTCAAGGCCATATCCCTTCAGAGATGTCAAAGAACAGGATAACTCCAAGAACTCTCATGTTGATAACAGAAGAAGAGCACTAATTCATTTTACACATTGATGCCTTTGCAGACCAGACAGCTGGCAGGCAGATGCCTGTGGTTTTATTGCCTGTAAAAGGAAATGACAAGATAACATTGCATTGGCTGTTTTGCTGTTATTGGAAAAGTTTAATGGATGAAGATTGAATGACCTTTTGGCTTGATTAGCATACTGTCCAGTTTAATGATTAATATTAATACAGCATTGCTGAAGTTCAGAGTGGAGAGTATGAAAAGGTTATTCCCTAAGAGTGTCATCAGTCACAGCAACAGGCTCTTCAGGAAAGTGGTCAGGGTACCAAACATCAGAGCTCAGAGTCTGGACAGTGCTTTTGGTCATATGGTTTAATTAAGGAGTCCTGTGAGGAGCAGGGAGTTGGATTTAGTGATCCTTATGGGTCCCTTCCAACTTCAGTGATCCCAGTAATGGTGCACAACAGAACTTTTCAATGCTAGGAAAAAGCAGAAACAAGTTTGGGCGCACCATACTGGTTCAGCCTTCCACAAATTTATAAATTAAAGGCTACCCAGAAAACTTTTTCCATTAACTCCTTGGTTTCCTCTGTGATTAGAATGGAGAAGCTCTGCTATTGAGTAAATATTTTGGTTTTCATTCACTGCTCACTGTTTGGGTTCAGGCTTTAATTTCAGTGTGCTGTTTTGGAAGGAGAGAAAATTGTTTCTTCATGTGGTTTCCTATGGTCGTGAGCTCTATAAACTCAATTTTCACATTGTTCCAGGAGGCTGAAGGGCTGGTGTTGTCTTATATTACAAAGAGGGAACAACAGTGCAACTCAGGGCTTACAGAAATTGCAGATACCGCATCTTGCTGATGTTAGGTCATGCTTTTAGTGAGCAATGATTCTCTATGACTATACAACCCATTTGAGAGCTCAGCTTACTGCATGAGCTTCCATAGCAGTTTCTAGTTTGCATAGAAAACACAGCCAAAGGGTTTACTCTTTCCCTTCCAACAAGACAGTGTGAAGCTTTATCTGGAAAAAATTCTTTCTGAAACATTTCAGAGTGTTACATACTGTTAGTCAATCAGTTAAATAGGTAATTAGTCAAATAACTGTATTATTACTGCATAGCAAATGGTGACCTGGTTGTGAGAAATATGAAGCTCAGGCTGGCTCATAGTCTGTTTCTCAAAGTTCTTTATCATAGAAAAGAAATGTTGCTGATCATTATAACACGAGCAATGAAAAAGTCAGGTTCAAGATATTGAAACTTCCTCAGCTCCATCTTGACTAACGATTTTCAAATCAGATCCCATATGGTTCTTCTCCCAACTGAGTCTTGCCTAGCTTGTATGGGATGACTTATTGACTAACCAATAGAACCTGACCACTCTCTCCTTCACTGACATCCAACCAAAACCCTCCAAACTTCCTGAGCCTGATCTGGCAGTTCATATAACCATATCCTGGTTTTATTTTTCCCACCCTTAGCATCATACATTTCTTTCCCAAAGGTAGAACAACTCCTCTGAACTGATGTTGGCCTTGGCCCCAATCCAGAGTCATCACTCCACTTCCTCAACTTTCTCTCCCCACATCGCCACTGGTTGCAAGTTCCTTGCCTAAAACCTCTCCTTAAATACTCTTCCCCAGCCCATTAACTCCCCTTCAACACTGGTACTCCAATACCAGGCTTGTATCTATCTGACAACTCTTCTACCATATTATGACTATGAGCAAAAGCAAACATACATAACAGTACAGGTAATTTGTGTTATTTTGCACTCACAAGTGTTGTCACAGAGAAGGTATGAATTCAACTATTTATGACCTGCTAGCTCTTTGCTTTTCTAAGCGCACAAGCTACGAGTAGATACTGCATCTGCAATGTCAACATGGAGATGCAACAGAACAATACTAAACATGGGAAAAGGATATGCCAGATATGGCTCTCACTAGAAAGTTACATTAGTTTCTGAACTTCAGGTAATTTCTGTACTGCTCTGAATACTGCTGACTATCTGTGTCAGAGTTCACTTCACACTTTTAAAAAGTCTTCTGAGTATCTGTCATTTTTTAAGGAACTTTTGATTAAAACCACCAACGGAAGGCACTGAAACTTCATTGAGGAGTTATTAAAATAATCAGGATATTTTTAAAAGGGAAAAACCTCCAAGTTGCTAGAAAATAAATTTGCCAGCAGTTTATATTTCTCTTTCCTTAGCTATACTCAAATTAAAGGGCTTTTTTGTTGTTTTTTGTTGTTGTTTAGATTGAAAAAAATCTTCCTTGCAAATCTTGGCTACTAGAGCATATATTCTGGAACTGATGAGAAAATGTCTTGGAAGCCTTGATAATATGTTGGCAGACCACTCCTGTTTTGAAGATGTTGAGAATTCACTTAATTTGTTAAATTTTTTTCTTGTGACACTGCTTGTTTGCCAAAGGATACAAAAGCAGAATGACAAGAGTGAGTACTGAGGAATCCTGCATTTGTTGTCACAGCACACTCTTGTTACTGCTTTCCTTGTTGTTATTAGTTTTCTTGTTCTGTGAGTCCTGTCTGTGAACCGGTGCCCTTGACACCACAAAGAATCAGGAACAGTATCCTCATCCAAGAAGTCCTAAAACAAATATCCTAAGAAAAAATCACAAGGGAGGGCTATTTGCGCAGTCTACCTCATGCTATGCTAAGTCTCAACAGTTAGGTACTATGCACCTACCTACTATATCCTTGCCAACATATAGACTTTATAACTAACTCTCCCCACTAGGTACTTGGAAATTCTCTGACCTGCACCAAAGGTCAGAGAATTTATACTGGGCACTGGGAAAATTTGCTAAATTTGTACAGTTTTTTTATTCTCATCATGGACCCTGACTAAAAGCCATACTTATACCTCAGTAACTTCTATGCAAACTTTTTGTGAGAAGGGACGCTTTCCCCAGTGAGAGTTTAGATGAACACCTGGATGTTTCGTTCCACATAACAGAACAATTTTATAGACTTGACCTGCATTTTAAGAACTTCTTACTTTTGGGAGATATCACAAAACATATGTCTGTTCACAGCTGGGAAACTGCTTCCTACACACATGGCTTGCAAAACTGGGTAGAACAAACATGTCAGGAACCTAAAATTAAGACTCAGCTCTTTCATCATGTTTGAAATGGCTTCTTCAACTCATTCTTCATGATCTTGGTCTAAGCCCTTCAGTTGTGCTATCAACAGCTTGTGGGTTTCCCTAGGGTTTAGAAAGCAGAATTTTTATTTTGCTCCTACTTATGTCTCCCTGCCTCACAATTTTCTATATGCCTTCACTGAGGCTTCAAGGACATAAAGATGTACCAATTAATTTAACAGCCACCTTCTGAACATACTAATGTACTTTCTTCCCATAACAACTGAGGTACAAAAGAATGTGGGTCACAGTTACCCACATGCACTTAGGGATGCCTGAGCTCATGAAAGGTTAGGGATTTTTTTCAAATAAAATTCTGTCTCTGACCGAGCTTCCTTATGACTGACAGCAAGTACAGCTCAGAGTAATTTAATCTTGGAGGCCACCTCATGTGCATACAGCTTGGTTGTTCTAACAGAAAATTCCACAGATACCACACTTTCCTCCAAAAGAGTGTTTTGTAGGATATTTTAAAACTGCAAGAACACAAAGAGGATTAGTGGTATTACTGACTGGGAACTGACTGGCACTACGCAATAACTCAAGTTAAGATGATCTGAAATTACTGAAATGGTGCATCTGATCTACCTCAGATACTTCTTAAAAGTTGCTCTGATAATCACCCCCAAAAGCCCTTTGAAGTTATCTTTTCTTCAGATAACTAGCAGTCTGATGTCTGCTTTGTGTCTTTGTCAGCAGCACTCTCTGATAACTGAGCAGACAGTATTTCCTCTGTATTTCTGGGCTGGACCTTGCCAGGCACAGATATTCCCCAACTCCATCAGTCCACAGCCAATGTGTCGTGGTTCAATGCTAGCCAAATGCCAAGCACCTACAATGTCTGCTCTCTCTACTCTCCTGCTGCAGCTGAGTACAGGAGAAGAAAAAAACTGACACAAACACACCGGACTCATGAGTTGAGATAAACCACTGGTGGGAGGACGCACAGAAATAGGGCGAAAAACAGGTTCCAAACTTAGAGTTGCAAAGTGATTTATTAACCTAACAGAGTTGGAGGATAAATGAGAGGTAAAAATAAGCTCTTAAGACACCATTTCTTCACTCACCCCACTTCCCTCCGTCCAACCAACAACTCCAGCTCCAGGGCAGGGTATGGGGTTTTTTCTTAGTCAGTCCATCACAACAATTATTCTGCTACAAACACTGTTTCTCTACTCAACCCTCTCCCTATTAAGACATGGTTTCTCAGCTCACCCCCTCCCTCCTTCCAACCAACAGCTCTGGGGTGGGGGCAGGGTATGGGAGCTTTCCTTTGGTCAAGGTCAGTCCACCAGGGAGAAGTGTCCTCTACTTAGCCATGGGATTCCTCCCACAAGAGACAGTCCTCTGCAAACTTCTTTGGCGTGGGTCTAATCTCATGAGCAGCAGTCCGCCTGAATTTGCTGCAGCACGAGTTCTTGACTATAGGGTGCAGACTTCTGAGCTGAGGCCAGGCTGTTTCCATCCCGGGAGCAAGGCCTTTCTCTCTCCTGCAAGGCCTTTGCAACTTTCAGTCTCTACTGGGTCTCCCACTGGATCACAGCTTCCTCCAGGCATCCACCTGCTCCTCTGGCGTGGGCACCTC
>VZRL01004711.1:52895-81661 GCA_013397895.1 Origma solitaria
GGAAAGTACCGAGGTTTATGAAAGAAGGATAGTGGTCAAAAGAATACAGAAACTCAGATAGTGGGGACCACGAGGGGACCACAAGCAGGCGGGAATAAGATGATGTAGCCGTATACAACTAACCAATAATAGTGTGGCAAGTAGTCTTACTGACCAATGACATTATGACATGTAGACCTACTAGCTGCTGGAAAAAATGTACTTAAGGCTGAGAACCTGGAAATAAATGGATTGAAGCTTGCTTATTGATCATATTGATCGTGGACTGCTTTTTTCCCCTCGTCATTGCGGTGATAAGTCATGGTCCCTCCCTCTCTTAAATGAGTTTTCTCTTAAATGAGTTTACTCTTCAATGAGTCTTTCTCTTAAATGAGTCTCTTAAATGAGTCTTTGTCTTAAATGAGTTTTCCCTTCAATGGGTTCCCGCAACAAGTGGTGACAGATTCCAGGATCCTGCAACATCTGGTAACAGCAGGGATTTTACAACGTTCCACAACACACATTACTCATCAGGAGTAAAATTCTGGAGCCCATAAGCTGCATGACTCTGGTTATCAGCAACATTCATGCTCCACACCAGTGTTTCAGGTACATACTCACAAAGGAATCATGGGCAACTACTGCATCCAAAGAAACCATAACCTCACTCTCAACCCTGCCTTGGTCTGGCCCTGCTAACTTCACCCACTTGTTGCTTCGCAAAAGCTGTTGCAAGAAGCATCAGGAATGTTACACAGAGCTGGCTTTGGATACTGGAAGCCTGTCTGAAATCTAGGAACAATCTACAGCTGGAAATAATATTCAGCAATGGAATCTCCTTGACCTACTCTCTTCAAAACCAGTGCTGAAATGGGGTTAGCTAAGAGATTTCTATCAGCCCTTGCAGAACAGAGAGAGGTTAATGCTATACATTATCACTCTTTTACTGTTATTATAGTAAATATGCTGGGTTTATACTCTCGCTATAAAATCTCATGCCATAGCTGAGCTCATTTAACAGATATGGCTCTGCCCTACACCACATTTACTGCCACTGCCAGCAAGCTTCCAGTGCTATTTCTGCAACCATACTGAAAATACCCCTCTGCACTGAGCAGCATCTAACAACCATTAGCAAAGTGCCTATTGCTGGCATGCTTCTTCAGCAAAACAACACAAGCCAGGAGGTAATTCCAATTGAAGTAAAACGGTGTAGAAATTAGTAGCAATAGCTCTTAACTCTTTTTCCAGACTTAGCACACTGCAACATGCTGCATTCTTTGATAGGAAAGGGGTATCAGCTCTGTTAAGTGGATTTTTCTGAATCTGAAATGGAATGCTTTCTTGAAGCTGAATTAAAATTAAGGAACAATAAACTTTCAGATTAAAAAAATAAATAAAAACCTACTCTACACAGAAGATGGGACCAAGATCCTCTTCCAACACAGTAAAGAAAAAAATCCAAGCACACAAGTAAAGTGTCTTTCTCCCCCCCCCCCTCTTTTTTTTAAAAAAGAACAAGTATTTAAAAAATAACACTTTTCTCAGTGGACACATTTTGAAATTCACTGCAGTGCAGTACTCTGTGCACCTGTAAAACAACCCTGTCTCATAGAGTGAGATCTTGAAACTTTCCACAGGAGTTGTAGGACCACATACTGTGTCTCTTCAGAGAAGAACTGTCTGTCAGGAGCGAGAGAAAAGGCTGGGCTTCATCCATGAAATGGAGAGGACTGGCTGCAGCATAATAGGAAAATCAGACAGTGGAATAGGTGGAGTCTCCTAAATATCAATCAGCAAACACTTTTTCACCTTGCAGAGACACGGCAAAGCCTGGAATATCAGGCTGGAAGGAACCTCAAGGACCATCTGGTCCAACCTTTCTTGGCAAAACCACAGCCTAGACTAGATGGCCCAGCACCCTGTCTAGCTGAATATTAAAAGTGTCCAGCACTGGGGAATCCACCACTTCCCTGGGGAAATGATTCCAATGACCGACTGATCTCTAGGTGGTGTTTCTATTTACAAAATTTCATGAAATCTCCATCTCCAGGAAGGAAAGAGGGGCTAGCTTCACTCAAACCCTTCACAGAACACTGTCATCATCCCTGAACTAGGCTACCCCATTGCTTTTCAAACACAAGATGTGGCATTTTGTCTCAGTAACTGTTGAGAAAAAGCAGCATTAAACTTTTGCACTATGGGACCTCATTGTAACCAATCCATAGAAAGAAACAAAACTGCACTGAATTCACTAGAAATGTCCCCAGTGGGATCAGAGGAAAAACACACATGGGACTTACAGCATCTTGAAAGGACTCTAGAGACAGGTTACAAAAGCCCACCAGGTGGTCATCATTCTCAGACTCACCTTGCAGAGAACAATCAAGCAACCACATGGAAGATCTCATTCAATTTCACTTTAGCACTATTCATTAAAAGGCAGTTGATACTTAATGCTTTCCATCACACAAAGTTCTTTTGATTCCAAAATTGCTCAACTAAGGAAAAGCTTAGGCGTTGTCTTTTTTATTCTGGCTTTATGTTCTGGACTTTTGCCTGAACAATGTTCAACAAGGAACAAAATCTGCATAGATGTCAAAGGATGGGAGTAGGTTATGAGACATGGAAACTGATATTTTACCAAAAAAACCCCCCACATTGTCAAAGAGCTGAGGGAAAATATAACACTGTAATTGAGGCTATGAGGTCACTATCTAGTTTCCCACCTGAAAAAATGATGAGACCAATGATATATTAGTTTGACCTAAAGCAAAAGCTGACTGAGAGGAAGTAAAATAGCCTAATATAATCCTGTAACTTGGTTTTCCAAAACTGATACTGAAATACTGAAATAATTATCGAAAAAAAACCCCAAACCCTATGAAATTAATTGTAAGAACATTGGAACAGCAGGAATAATAGCAGACTATACTTTTTTGTATCCTGTATCCTCAGGTCTTGCAAACTTGCTGTTTGCAAGACCTGAGGAAGATGTGTGCAGTACTTTTTTTAAAGAAATACCAGCTTCTCCTAGAAGAAGATACACAGAGTTGTGAGATAATACTAGAATGTCAACTGCTTTCTGAAACTGCTCCTTTTATACAGCACTCAGCACAAGTTTTTCCAAGTCTGCTCTAGACCCAGGTTCAAGGTAAAATATCACGGGAAACAGCACATCATCTTCAGCTTCTTTCCTCACTGTTTTGTCATGGAAAATGATGAAGCTAATTGGTGTTCCAGTTAATTGGTGTGTGTAAAGTATTCCAAAAATAATCAAAGAAGAAAAAAAATTAGCACAACAATCTTTCAAAAGAACATGCATCAAGGTTTTTTTCTTTTCAGTGCAAAGGAATGGAAACCCTCCCACTGACTTTGACAGATAGGCCAGACCCTGAAAATCTTCACATAAAACTTTCCCTACGGAGAGGTTGTACATTATCATGGGCATTTTGTTTTATCTCCTGCCTTTTTCCTCCTAATAAGCTAACAACCTAATAAATTGCACACTTGCAGCATATAATGTCTGAAAATGAAGTTTCTAATAAAAAGATAACTCACTGAGTCTTGCAACTGTGTAGTCAAAACTGAACACTAAGAGAATTAACATGCATAAGAAGTCATGGGTTTTTTATTATGCAGTGAGTTAATTTAAAAGGGTTATAATAATTTAAACCTGTCATAAAACATAACAAATAATGGCAAAAGTTCACTGGTTCAGTGGACCAGTTTAATCCTGAACTTCACAATAGTTGTTTTTCTGTTTTTAATGTTGCTCTTACAGCTTGCAAAGCAAAGCAAAGCTCCAGCAGAGACAAACAACTGTAAAAACCAGGAACAAACAGAATGTTGTCACAATTACACAGCTCCCATTTTGCACAATTATTTTCACATTCAAAAAGCTTTCATGGCCATCAGTTTGCAAAAAGCTTGATTCAGTGTTTGCATTACAACATCTTTATTTCTAAATTAACTCCTGTAAATGAAAACATACAAGTGTTTCAATCTAAATGAAAAGAGACTAATACTCAAAATATTCACCTGACTCCATGTGGATGAAATTAAAAGCATTCTTGACCTCTTGGATCTAGTGATGCGCCCTAACCACAACCCAAGCTTGCACCAGGACATGAGCAAAGAACAAGCTTTGCATCCTGGTTTCAACAAGGAGAAAGTCTAGAAGACCAGGTCAAGAAATAACCAGGGCTGCTGAGTGCAGTGTGGCACCACTGAAACAAGAGGTACTCTTCGTATTTCAGTGTCATTTGGTACCTTATAAGTTTCCAACCAATTTCCCTCCAACTCTTAATATCTCAAACAAACTGTCCTCCTTTTTCATTTTAGGGCACCAGAAATAACAGGGATGTGTCTTCCACAGAAATACAGAAGGTGTAATCTACACACATCCAATCCATAAAATGAAGAAATCTCATTAAAGAGCCTGAAAGAAATAAAAGCCCAGCATAACCAAACCAAGTTCCAAATGTCTCAGCAGTGTGGACCAGGCCATCCTCTGTACCTACATCTTGTAATTAAATTGGCTTAAATTTAAGAGACTTGCTCACAGTGAGATTAACCTTTCTTACCTTTTGCCACATTTTGATGAAGAAGAGCTCTCCAGAAAAATTGAAGAAAACATTGGTGTCATAGGCATCATCACCAATGTTGGAGATGAAAATGTTAAGTGAGATGTTCCTCACTGCTCCCAGGGCCAGGTAGGCAGTTCTGTCATCAACACTGTAGGCAGAAACAATTACACTGGTTTAACTGTGGTAAGCTTTCACACTCTGATCCTGCCCTCTTCCTGCTACAGAAGTGTCACAATTCTAAAAGCCCAGCAGTCGGTAGTTCAGGAACATATTGTACTGCATAGTGCAGGGGGCCATACTAGGAATGAACAGCTCCTGACTCAGGGTTCTGACACTGTCTTTTGTGACTGTAGGAAAACTCCATGATCCTCATGCGAAACTATTTCACATGACCTACTTTTTGTGATCATAAATTAGTTGAAAACTGTAAAGTAATTGGATGGGGAAAATGTAACAACTGCAAGATATTATGCCTGCATTCAAATACACAAGCTATTTCAGTTTGTCCCTCAATAATTCAGACTTATTCTAGCAACTCTCTGAAAAGTCTTCTTAGAGTTATGCTAGGGATAGAAAAAAAACAGAACCAGGCTCAAATAAAATCCAGAAACAGATGTAAATGAAAAAAATTTGTGGAAATTACAACAAGTTAACACTGAATGTGACCAATCTTTGTTTAGACGTTTATGCTGGACCTAACATGGTGGAGTCACCTTCTCTAAGTGGAATACCAAGGGTAACAGCTATATATCATGAATCAACACACTGTGGCAATATGACATCACAGATTACATGCAAACACAGACATGCACACATAGAAGTAAATATAGATATTCATGCACACACATTTATTATTTGGTATCTAATCCTTCTAGGCTGTTCAGAAAATGAGCTAACAAGTAGGAATAAAGGATAAAGATAAATCATAAGAAAAGAAACTATCTATACGCAGATCTGCAGGTCTTGGAAGTAACAGTAAAAGATAATATGGAATATACCAGGAATTAATTTTAAAATTAGCAAAAATAGCCAAATATTAAATTTTGTAGTTATCATAACCAGACTCTAAGACCATTCATACATCCTAAAGAAACAGAGACAGTGTGACAGAGAAAACACTGAGTAGCTGGTCAGAAAAGGACAAAAACTCTAGCTGCAGAGCAGGGAGATGCTCATAATTATTTTCTCTAGGGTACAGCCAGCCCAAACGTAAGAAGGAACCACTTTTCATTCACCCAATTTCCATAAAGGAACAGCTGTGCCAGTGACATACACATTGGCACACACCACTCATTTGCTTATCATTAATTCTCTGAAGATGGCTGATGTGCAGGACAAGAGCTGTGTGTAAAGGCACCCTGACCCTCCATTGCTACCAGCCCTCTTCTGCCAGCCTTGTTATTGCAGCCAGGGCATTTGCATAAAAGTGGAGTTTATGGAAATGCAGTGTCTATAAACTGTTCAGCATCTTCTGCCAATCACAGCCGTACCAGACATCCAAAGGCAGAGCTTGCTGGACTACATCTGCCTGTGTTTAGCAAGAAGTTTCTAAATGTGGGTTTCTGATGATACATACCAAATTAGCCAGGGGCTTTAGTGAATGAGAAGTTTGGAGGAAGATGGTCTAGACTCAGGCTTTAAAGCTGATTGTTGCGGACTGTGAATGTAACCTTACCATGTAATGTGAACAATAGTTGTAGCATATTTGTTTCTCGTACTTACTTCATTTATGATGATCTTCATTTATTAAGCCCAAAATTATGGCTTACAGTTCAATGACAGCTTATTATGAGGAAGATATAAGTGTCCAGGAAATGTGACTGCTTTCTCACATTTAAAATCAACTGCAGACACTGACCAATCCTATTGATAAAGGGACATTTTGCTTTCAAAATATTAGTTTATCTCATAGTCAGTGCTGAAGGTCGGTGGGGGGTGGAATTTTTCCCCATTCTGTTGCTAGGTAATCAACGACCATGTATTTAAGGACCATTTACTCTTTTGTAAGAGACACAGGATGCGGCCAGGGTGGAGTGAGCGGAGGAGAGATCCGGCCACCAAGAACGGGACTTGCTACCTGAATATTGGAGAGGCAACAGTGGGGAACTCCTGTCTCTGCACTGTTTTTCTCTACCTGGTGGGTGAGCTTTCGTTTGGGAAAGGGGCACGGAATTCCAACCCCCTTTTCCCCTTCTGGAGGGTGCGTTTTCCTGGCTGCACTCACAGTTGCTGCTGCCCCCTGCCCCACCTGCCAGAACGCACTGCCACAACTATGGAGTTCCTGCCACCTTTTGCTGGCTAGCCCGGATGAGCCAGTCCTGCCGCTCCATCTCCCGGCTCTGAGCTCCCTGCCCAGCCCCATCCTACTGCGCGCCACCCTACTGCCCAGTCCATCTGTCATTACACACATAACACAGACCTGACCTCACGCCACAGCACCCCCTGCAGTTGCGCGGGAGCCATCGCACCTGCTCTGCCCGGCGGGGAGCCCAACAGCGCCCCTGCTGGTTGTGACCGTGACTGCACCAAACGGGAACGTACTCGGCAGCCCAGAGACATCTGTCACTGAGTTTTTCTGGTTTTGTTTGTTGTTACTATTGTTGTTGTTGATTGTTTGCCTCATCATAGATACTAGTAAAGTCTAGTTATTCCTTTTCCCATATCTTTGCCTGAAGGCACTTGATTCCAAAGTTATAATAATTTCGATGGAAGGGAGTTCACATTCTCTATTCTAAGGAAGGTTCCCACCTTCCTTAGCAGGCACTTGTCTTTCAAACCAAGACACTCAGTTATCAGTGTAAATAAAGATTTTCAAGTGTATTCAGTACAGAATTGACTGCGAAACTAATTTGAGTTGTTCCTCATATCAAATTAATGGCTCATCAATATGAGAATACTTGAAAGTATTTAACCTTTTGGCACCAATTTCAACATTTATTGTTGACAAACAGACACATTATGAAGATACTAAACAATCTGCTGGGATTTTCTAATAATCAAAAGTGCAGACTTGGAAGCAAAAAACCCCCACCCCAACCATTTAAAACTGTGAATTATTTCTCATGAACTTTATCATCTCACTTCTTGAAATCCCTTCAAAACTTAATCAGTATCTGTTATACTTATTAGCAGAATCAGGAAGTATTTTTCCAGTAAGCAAAGGAACATTATAAGATATTTATCTTATGTAGAGTTGATATTAAATGAAATGTACGCTACAGAATACTCTCTGAATTGGCAGTAGTAGAATTTTGAGATTTAGCATAAAGTGAAGGCAATTGAGAATACTCTCCTTCCTACTGAATAACTAAAAATTCTCAGAATAAAATCATACTGAAAACTGACCCCACAAAAATAATGCAAATATTAACACCAGTGGGTTGTGTTGGTCCTTTCTAAAACTACCACTCTGCTGTTAAAATTGTATCATACTAAAATGGCTTTTTTCTCAGCAGAGAAAGAAAACCCACTTTTATAAGCACACTGTAGATGCTCCTATACAAAATTCACACACTAATAAACTCCAAAATATCTCACTGACTTTAGGCTGGCAGGTGAGTTGAATTCTCCCTCTGAAAGGCTATTATAAGACTGTGCTCTAAGTCCCATCTTAAAAGAGAAGCTTTCCGAGTCATTGAATCTGTGTACATCTGGAATGAATTGGGTTCACTTGCAGTGAGAAGAGGATTAGGAATCTTCCCATTTACAGGGGAGCTTCCAAGCCCTATTTGCTGCTAGAGAGAGCAATATCATGTAGTGCAGACAGCCTGCTGTGGTGCTGGAACAGCTCTGTTGCCAACTTGGCGCCATCCTCCTCCAGCACCTGCCACACATTATGCACTCTAGCTGCCAAGTCAAAATATGATAACTAAAGAATTGTTGTCACCCTTCAGAAATAAGAAAACAAACTAAAGCCACCCCTTCATCTCAACAAGGTTTGTCAAATAAATTAAGAAATATAATCAAGCAATGACTTTCTGTTTACATTTTCATGTATGAGAACTACAAAGCTGCCAACATTTTCAACATGATCCTTGTAACCTTGTTCACATAAAGGAAGAAAGGCTAAAACAACAACAAAAAAACCCTCAAAAAGGAAAAAGAAAAGTAAACAAAGAAAAGAATTGGGAAAATATCAAGAAATAATCCGTTAATTGGACAGAACGCTACCATCTCATTACATCAGCTACTACACTCAAAAAATGAACTGAGTAGAAGTTCTGGGTAGACTGTAGATGTGTGTAAATATTATATATAGGCAAACACATTTGTACACCCATACATACAGACACGTGAAGGATGTCAGGTTATCAATGTTTGCATGGAAAGAAAAAAAATTTAAATTCAGAAGTACTAAGTACTTCCAGATTTCATTCACATGACCCAAACTTGCAGGCAGCAAGTAATTCTAAAAATCAGGATCAAAACTTCAGTTTTGAATACACTGACAATGGTAGTACACATTGAATGTAAATAGAAATATTCAGTGTTTACTTCTTAAGTGGTTAAGAAAAAGAAAGCAAATTCCAGGATAAAACAAATATCTTTTTTGCATGCTTTAATGCTCTAATTGGTAGTGCATTGGTAGTGAGGGAAGAAAGACCATCTGAGAAAGACAAACTGAAAAGAACTGCAATTTTCATTTCACCACCCCTCAAGATGCTGCTTTTTATTAACATGGGTCAGTGGAGGCATAATCTGCATTCCACATGGTATGCAGGGACATTTTCTCTATTTTGTATTTCATTTCTCTATTTCACCAGGGTGAATTTTTTAAAGAAGTGAGAAGGCATTCAGCACTTTCTCTCAGCCTGTGCAGATCATACATAGGGCAAGGAATGTGGCAGGGTCACACCCTATTATCTGGGTCACTGACTTTCCCTTTTGTATTAGGAATCTTTCTTTCCTTACAGCAAATCAGCACCTACATGGATAAATCACCACTACTGCTCAATAGACAGTGGAAGTTACAACTGTGGTCGATTAGACTGCAAATGGGTAAAAATGTTTCAAACAGCTGAAGTCCAATCTGTCCCCCAACTCTATCAGCTGAAATTAAAGAACCCCACCTTTTCCTTTTAAATCAGTAAAAGGTGTAAATCAACAAACACTGGTACTGTGACAGATCCAAACAGATATCTACATTTACCAACCAGCACTGCAGTTGGTCTTTGTAGTTACTAGGATACTTAAATATTAATTTTGTCTCCACAGACTCTTTACATCAACCCTGAATACCTTTCTTCTGTTGTTTTTTTCTATATTGTAGGCTTTGGGGTTAGTTGAACTTCAGGAGGAGTTTTGCAAATACTTAAACCTCAATGGCCATAGAAAAGTTGAAACCCTCAGTTGAAACCCTCACTGATATCTCAGTGCAAAACTGAGAGGTATCAGCCCCATAAATAAATATAAACTAAATAAAAATTTTAAACAACCCCACAGGAAGCAAAGCTATTGGATTTTACACTTGGTTACATTGTCTGCTCATTGCATGTGCATTCAAAAGAATAGCATTGGAATTCTCTCTGGAAAGTTCACAGCCAATTTAGACTAAGGATTGAGCCAAATGCTTAAGATACCATGGCTTATTCTGCATTAACTGAACTTTTCCCTTCCCTTTCTCATGCTGAAGTCTATGCTAGCAAAGGTGCAAAGAGACCTCACACAACTGATGACCAGAGCCTATCTGAGGTACATTAAGCCAGCTATGGCAAACTAGCACTGAGGCTATCAGATCATTTCATTAATGATCTTTTCCTGTATTTCTCAATCTAGTTCTCAAGCAGAGACTTTGCATCGTGCCCTGAGTAGTACTTAACAGGAGGTGAAAGGAAAAACATAATTGAGAATCCAAGGAGTGATCAACAAAGGTTCTGTGTTAGCAGAGCACAGTTTAAGAGCAGTACCATAACAATGCTGCTCTTGATGAAGACTGAATAACAATGTTCCAGTGTTTCCCCTTAGGAAGCAACTAAATGTCCCATATGAAAAAAAGTGCTTACTGTGGTGAGCCCAGGGCCAAGGCCATGGAACTGCTTGTTGCCAGCACCTTTTTGGCACAGGGATGCTGTCTATAGTGCTTCAGATCCCATATCTATTGCAATTCAGGAATATGGTACCAAGTCTTATCTTTTCCATATTTCCTACACTTTAATGTAAAAAATGAATGCATTTGAGTAGTAAGTAAGAGGCAGAAAGGGCAGGGTAATTGGAAGTGGGGGAAGACAAGCATCAAACATCACTCTTTATTAAGGTATAGAAACAATAGCAATTTCTAATTAAAGCTATTTACCATATATAGAAAGCTTCTCTGGATGTTTCGTCTTCTCCCCAAGTATAGTTTCTCCACATAATTTCCCCTTAAGTACAAAACACATAAAACTGCCAACCATGTGTGCCTTCGAACTTCTAAATAAAATGGACAGACCAGGGCATACCATCCACATAAAAATACCCCTTATCAGCCTACAGAAATCTGGTGCTCTTTTATTATGAGTAATTTCAACTACACCCAGATGTTCACAACGCTTTATAAACAGAATTGAAGAAACAATGGGGAAAGAGCTGCCTCTGTTTTCACGCAATGTTTAATCCAGGGAGAAGCTTTTGTCTTGAATCAAGCTGCTCTGGTTTATGAAACTGTCACATGAAAGCAAGATGAAGTAAAACACCTACAGAAGCTCTGATCTAATTTTTCACCCTTGCAGACACACATACAAACGAACATCTTTACAAGCTATCCTTGAAATCAATGTTATTTTGCCTCTGGGACAAACTAATCTCTCTATGTATATGAAAGACAGCATACTAAGGTTGCAATGAAAACAAAAACCAGTGGCAGAAAGAAATGCAAAAGATAAATGGTATCAGGCACATAGATGAAGCTGCACACATCAGCCTGACATGAAAGAAAAAAGCCCTCTATATTTTCCCTGTTTTTTAAAATTGAAGAGCTGTTAAAGTATGTGATTGCTGACCAGAGATCTGAAATTTGAAGCTGAATCAATGGCACTTTATACCACACTGTTTCTAGAAATTAGATAATTAATGAAGTCATCATGCAAACCTACGTGTTTACCATAAAAATTATGCCTTCAGAAATGGATTTCCTGCTATTAGATAGCTTCAATTGCTTGTCAAATTGCTGGGATGATGGGGTGCAATATGCAATTTAAAAACCATACTCAGCTAAGCATTGATGAGAGAAAAAGATCAGTGCCCTATCTAGCAATCGCGTTCAGAGGTCAATAAAAGGCAGTTAAACAGAGAGGATCATTAGAACCAGTACAGCTTTGTTACTTAAGGCTATTTGTTTTGCAGTAGCGGGTGTTATACTCCAGGAGTAAGCTATGTCTAAATGCCAAACATGATAAACAACATAACCCAGTATCAGCACATTTTCTCTACAGCTCACGCAAAACCCGCAAAAGGATTTACCTGGTGACCTGTGAAGAACCTCAGGCTTACCAGATTTTGCAATTTTAAGATGTAATACAGAAAAAGTTCACATAGCTGCATCACAAAAGAGGATGTGCGTATGCATGCATATATACGTGTGCACATCTGTACCAGCCAAGATGTATACTACAAATGCAAAACAGAAGCACATCTGCTTCTCATTGTGGTCTGTACATTATCAAGAATTTCCACCTCTTGAGGCAGCTGATGTATGACAGAGCTCCCTGAGGTTAAGCTTTTGTTTTGTTAGCTTTACGCTTCAGTTTTTAGAGCAACCATGACTTTAACTATCTTAGGCCCATAAAATACTGATGTTGAGATGTTCACAAGGAGGGGCAGGTTACACAGTAGCCCAGTAATGAATTATATGAAAAAATACCTCTTTAGGGTCTAGTTTAAAATAAACAAACAACAGAATCCTACTCCAGTAGATATAGTTAAGTGGTTCTTAAAAAACCAAACCAGTATTTAAGCAGGGACAAGACAGGCTTGTACATTATCCTTGACTGATCATCAGTGGCCTTTTATTAGAAAATAGAGACTAGGAATCTGTATTCTTGTACAAGATATGTGGACTAATCTGGTTTCTTAGTACTCATCACTTGATAGTTCTACTACCATCCATATGGGTTCAATCACCCTATGTTCAAAAGGAACAGGACTGTCCACTGTTATCAAGCTGGACTTATTCATTTTGGGAGAGATTTATGAAGCTCTGAGCACAATGAACCAGATGGGAACTGAGAAACCATTTCTTTAATCCCATTTGTACTCAACAACAGAAAACATTCACTTATGCTTTGAGGTGATGCTCCCACTGCAACTTGTACTACATCCTGATTAATTGTGAGCTCTTCCCTTTCAGGAAACTGCAAATCCAACCCCGGATGAGTTACAACAGAGTTTTCTATGTGCCTCACAAACTCAGCATTCAATACATTAGCAACTGTCTGTAGGTAAAAGATAAACAAAACTAAATATAACTTAGAAATCAGAATTCTGCTTCATAACTTCAGCAAAAAGGCTAAACTACAAAGAGAATTACAAATACACTAATATACATGAAATGGTGGTATGTAGTTTTTTGTTGCACCCTTTGTAGTGCAGAAAATTACTTCTAATTACATTAAACTATGCTCTAATTTATGAAAGCACTTAGATTGGAATGACCTTTTGAGAAAAAAGAAAGCGATCTGCTCATATCCATTTTCCCAACGTTTCATCATTCTTTTCTGCTTTAAACATTTTTGGTAGTTTAAAAGAGCATGAGCTAGGACAGCACTGGGTATGACCAAATCACCAGTGGGGAGCAGATGACTGCAGTCATGGCTCTGTATTTGTGCCCTGAGAGTTGGGAATATCCATATTGGCACACACAGCCTTATACACACAGGGCCTAGACTGTCAAGACCACTTCTCTAGCACTAGAAATGCTGAACCATGACATGTGCTAATTTTAATTTGGTTGCTTTTTGTAAAGCAGATGTGAATTTCATCAGAGCAGCTCTGCTAGGGTAAGCAGAACATCAGAAATGTTGTTGAAATAAGTGTTTATTCAATGAAAGATAAAATAAGTGAAAATAAATTCTTCATCTGCTACAAATGAAGAGGAAGGGAAGAACATATATTAAGAGAGCAAATAATTAAGCTCGTCATGAAAGGATATTGTGTTTCCTCATCATGACTGTTTCGTTAAGATAAACTTTAGGGGCATAAAACCTCAATGGACATACTATGAAATATGATCCTTCTCTGGAAACAAACCTCCACTGTATGATCAAAGGAGGGTAAGTGCCAAGGTGTGAGTCTGGTCAAATTTATCAAAGAGCTTTGCTTCCCACAATAAACCACAGGCTCGCAGCTTTTCTTCATGGCTTTGCAAAAGTCTATGATCAGTGAAAATCTTTACTAAGTTTTTCATAAACATTACTATATTAATGACAAACACTCAAAATACTTTCAACTTTCTGATCAAAATTTTATGTTATTACTCCTCCCTTCAGAGCACACTGATTTTCTGCACTGTTACAGCACTAACCTATGTTCTATGCCATTACACTTTGTGCTGGTGAAAAGCTAATTGGACAAAGCTGTCATAACACAAGTGTTTATCTACGATTTCTGGATTCTTTCAACTCAGGTTCTGCAATAATTTGACAAGTCAGTATGAAACTTCTGATGTTCATTTTTCAAATCAAGTGCCTAATATCTGATAATGTGCCTACTGAACCAGAGGGAGTTCTTGCACTGATTTTAATAGGCCCATGAGTATATTCATCCTTTTATCTATACACAGCACTTGCAAACAGTCAGTTTTGCAGTTGCATAGGTAATTCCTACACAAAATTATTTACTCTTCAGTAACACAAATAATATGCTTATAAACTTCAGTTGTAAGCTCAAAGTCTGGGAGTGATGCACACTCTCTTTTCAGAGAGGCTTGGGTTAAGTACTTCAATATTACGTCCTAAAACATCACATCAAATAATTTACCTGCTCATCATATACAAAAGCCACGCATAAGACAAGAGATCATAGAAATAAAATAAGTGTTGGCATAGAAAATGTTAATCCTTTAGTAAGTCAGAGAAGAAATTTATATGGAGAAAAGGCAAAAACAACCACCTGTGGAGCTGACCAGATGATATTGGAAAATGCTTTTTCTTCATAAATTACCATTTCATTAAAATGGAAACATTTTAAACTCGATGAAATTTTTGACAGACTGGAATTTTGTCCCTTTCTGGCTAATTCCAGAGGGACTAATGGAAATAGAAACAGCTCAAGGCACATACTTGACCTTTCAATTGAAAAAGGACATTTCTCAAAAAGCCCATTTCATAAGAGAACTTTTGAAAGTGTTAACTTCAACTCACTTAAACCCACAATTTGGAAAAACTTGAAATGCACCTGCCACTCCTTTGGCTTCCTATGACTTTTGCTTCCAATTTCACATTTCCAAAATAAACAATTTTAAGCAGTATATACAGGAACCCCCCTCAGCCAGTCCATAGGAGAAGAACGTAAATTTAAGTCTAACAAATGGTGGCCATTGAAGATGCTCTAAAGCAACACAAAAGCAAGCTGCTTCTCCCTCATAGCCAAACATCAGCGAAAAGCATTCGGATGTATAAGCAATTCTGTTCTAATGATGGCTAAAAGGTAACCTCATGTCAAATAAATATATGAAAGACAGACTTCCTCTTGGAACCTTCTCAGGAATAGCAATATTTATTACAGCATTTTATATCCAAGGGGACTCACAGTCCTATGCTTACAACCTGATGTACGTATCATGCACACAACTTGTGCTGGAATGCAGCAGCTACACAACATGTCACAACATCATCTTTCTTTCTTCTTGTACTGTTTGTTTTCGGTAAAGCTGCTCTGTTCATTGCAACACACGGGCTGTCCGTGTATTTACACAGCCATACAGGATTTCCTTCCTAGCTGTATCTCACACGGAAGCAGCCACCCATTCCGCTCTGGTCTTTTTAGCTAGCTTGTTTATTCTGGATGGAAGAAAGTCCATTTTTTCAAACAACCGTGCTGTTCCTCAAATGTCTTCACCTGGTTCTTCTTACAACCTAAAAAGGCTTTTAGGCCTTTTAACTACCACTACCTTTGTAGAGCACCAGTCAGATAGATAGGCATCAGGTCAGGAATGGAAACTGCATTGGTACGTCAGAAAATACTCCCTCAGCAATATCAGGTTCGTCTTAAAAGACCAGAGAGCTTTTGTCCCACATAAAGTACCAAATGAATGGATATAAGATTTTAAAGGCTAGGGAGAGACAAACTTCTACAAAACACCTACTTGAGAGTTACCTCAGCACACCTTAAGGAAACATATGCAGTTCAGCTGCTAAATAAGCATCTATGAGAGGCTCAATAAAAATGTGGTAGTTGCCGCAGAAACCTGATAGAAAAGACATTTACTGTGCTGAGAGAACAGAGTGAGGCATTAAAGTAAAATGATAGGTAATAAATATATTTTAACATCAAAAAATATTTGACAATAATAATTAACATTTTGTTTTTCAATAGTGAGTTGCTGGGAAGAAAACCTGGTTTCCTACTGCTGTTTCAAGTTATGGTCAAAAAAATAAAGTTCTTTGCAAAATATTCTATTACTATTTCTCTTATGGTTTCAGGTTGTGTCATTAAAGATACCCATATGGAATACATAAATATATTCTTTACACTTTTAAGTCTCTTCCTTTAGAAATCACCAACACCACTACCCATAGGGTATTACTGCATGGATAAGGCCAGATTTGCCATCTCCTATGGCAGCAGCAAGACTTTACATTGGAGAATCGATGAAGGGGAAGCAATGAGTCATGTTTCTGTGCCATGCTGCCAAAACTTCACATATTTATTCTTTAAGAAAAATAGATTTGGAAACAGTCATGACTGGAAAGATGAAACGCCTCTCTTCCGCTCCTTCAATTTCTCCTAATGCTGTCTTCATCAAGTCCCCAGAACACTCCATGGAACATTCCTTACTCTTATTCCTTACACTCCATGGAACATTCCTTACTCTTAATTGCCATGTGTAGTTTTATGCTAAGAACACTCATACTCCTACAAGAAAGTCCAGGCCAACCACTAGAAAGACCATTTGCAGCAATACCAGCACACACCACTGTAGCTGTTTCTACATGGTAGCTCGTAACATCTGCCACAGAGAATTCAATTCTCACAGTTTGCTTTTGCCAGGTCCAGTTTTCCCCTCTTGTGAAGCTGTATGTTCTTGCTGGCAAAGGTGGCATCAGTGAGACGCATGGAGTCCCACCGGCAGGTTTCCAGCCACAGTGCTGGAGCATGCCCATAACCATCCCTAGGCAGATGTTTCCATGTTGAAAAAAAGCTGGTTTTGTTGAAGCAATTTTGCTTAGGTTGCAGAGAAGACTAACCTCAAGACAAGACAGAACACTACAGAAAAGTTAGTTTGAAGGGATTTCTAAAGGTCAGAAAATCCATTCTGATCCTCCTCAACACAGGACTATTGCTACCAACAGATGAGATCAGCAGGGATCTCATCCAAACTAGTCCTGAAACCCTGGATGGAAGAGCACACCATCTCAGCACATCTCATTCCTGAGAAGCATGAACTGCCTATGCAAGAAGTTTTTCCAAATCTCTGGTCTGAACCTGCCACGCCACAGACCACGACCTTTACCCTGCTTACTATCTGCCACAAGCAAGAAGAGTTTGGCTCCTTTGTCCAACAATTATTTCAGGAAGCTGGGATGGGTTTGCATGCAAACTGATGCTAATGAAGGTGCAAAAGCCTTAAAGAGATTTATCTGTTAACTGAAAACAAACCTTTTTCTTCCCAGAATAAATGCATCTTAAGTCTTCTTCAATCCAATACAGCATGTAACCCTGGTCTTCAGCCAAAGTCACCAAGGACTCCTTTCACTGTAACAGAAACATTCAAAAGAAGAACACATCCCATCTCTAGTTTCCTGTATCTTCGCAAAACCTTCCAGATAAAGTTAGAACGCTTTAACATTATCATAGCCTGCTTCCAAACAGTCCTACCCTGTCCTCTTCTATGAATTCACAGCGAAGGGTTTCAGCTTGCCCAGCAGCACTATTTCCACATGTAGCACCTCAACAACATTAAATGACAGGGCAAACCCAACCATATCTGGCCAGAACAGCAATGAAGTTTATAACTTACACATGCAGATTTGCTTGATTTTAGCAGTTTGGATAAATGGCCATTTATTATGTTGTCACTTAGACTGAGTGTTAACATCCTGGACTGTTTATTTGTTATTTATCAAAATGAAGTGCTCCCAATTAAGGGCACATGAATAAGTTTTCAGAAGAGAAGGAATATCCCAAGAAAATTAAAATCAGAGCAAGCCTGGTTAGCTCTTGCCAGCATAGGCTGGTTTTCCTATTACTCATTTGGTATGCGGGTGTGCTGGTTTCAGCTGGGGTAGAGTTTATTTTCTTCCCAGTGGCTGGTATGGGGCTGTGTTTGGTATTTGTGCTGAACACAGGGTTCATAATATAGAGATGTTTTTGTTATTGCTGAGCAGGGCTTACACAGAGCCAAGGCCTTTTCTGCTTTTCATACTGCCATGCTGGCAAAGAAGCTGGAGGTGCATGGAAGGTTGGGAGGAGACACAGGCAGGCCAGCTGACCCCAACTGACCATGTCATGTGACATTACGCTCAGTATATAAAGTGGGGGAAAGAAGGATGAAGGGACATTTGGAGTGATGGCATTTGTCTTCCTGAGTCGTTACATGTGATGGGGCCCTGCTCCACTGGAGATGGCTGAACACCTGCCTGCCCATGAGAAGTGCTAACTTAATTCCTTGGTTTTCGTCATTTGTGTGAACAGCTTTTGCTTCCTCTATGAAACAGTCTTCATCTCAATCCACGAGTTTTCTAGCTTTTACCCTTCTGATTCTCTGCCCCAATCCCTCTGGTGTGGCTGTGCAGTGCTTAGTCACTGGCTGGGGTTTCATATATTCAAAGCTGGATGCCATCTTTTAACTGGATAATTCTAATGATTCAGACACATCATGGGTGAAATCTATATCACAGTAGCTTGTGCAGTTCCTGAGCTCATAAGAATGCAGACAATCCTCTCAACTAATCTCTCAATTACATGATGATGTAATCTGAGCTAACTTCGTATGTACAAATATGCTCTAACCAGCACATGTTTGAAAGCACATATAGTGATGAACAAAACTATGTTTCCACATATAGCTCTCTGAACAACTTTTGGCTCTAACATGCTACTGTTTAAGAAAAGTGTGTAAGGACAGCCAGTTCATGTACCAGAGAACCATGTGTCCAGCTATGTCTAAAAGCAAGAGGACTATGGAGGAACAAGGCAAGTATAGAGTGGCACTTTGCTGATCCATTTCTGCAGCTTCCAGAATTTGTATTTTCCATTTCACTACCATATACACTCTCAGCACTTACAGTATCCCAAACAGTAAAATCCACAGATTAATCACACACTTCATGAAAGCATACCTCCTTACTTGTTTTTGCATTGCTCTGAATAGTTTAGTATGCAAACTTTATAATCTTGCTATTCAATTCTAGCAGATTACTTCCCATATTATTTGTGAATGTGGTGAACACCACTAGCACTTGCACAGCTTTCTCTACCACCAAAATCAACTTTTTACACCTTTTCTCAGTTGACTGCCTTTTTCAATGAAAGTATTATAATTAAAGTAATTAATGCTAGTAATACTCAGGGCATCATTCCTCTCAGATCTGGGCAACTTACTTTCTTGGTGAGAAATCATAAGAAAAGTCTTTTGCAAGCCAAGGTATACAAACTTAAACAAACCACCCTATCCACAGGTCCAGTGACATTTTCAATGAGCTGCAGTAGTCCTGAGAGACAGCACTTACCACTGCCTTCCCACAAACATCCTGTTTATTTCAATCCAGTGTAGGTGCAGCATTAATTGCATTCTTTCCAATAATAAGTCCACCAAATTTAGTCAGAGGTGATTATTCAAAGGTACTGACATAACCTTGCTAACAATGAAGTCAAAGGTTTGGTGCAGATAATAATAAATGAGTCACCTTTCTTGCTCTTTCAAAAAAAAAAAAAAAAAGTGCTTATACACAGACTTACCATAATCAGGAATAATGTGGAAAATTTGTGATAGAATTATTTTGCATGAAACACATGGGGCTGGAAAAATTCAAGACCGCACTTGTTTAAAATCAGAATCCATAGCATGTTTCTTGGTGGTTTTACATGCACTAATAACAAGAATCTGTTTTCATAAGAGATATTCATTGTGCTCTATTTCTTAATAACCAAAGCTTACAGAGCCCTTTAGCTAACGAAAGCCCATACTGTGCAGAGGGATTTGACAACATCCTGTTTATTTCAAAAAGGTTCAGGTTGTCACTGGGTAAAGGAAATTTGAGAGCAATTGTTGAACATGTTGCTATACAAATGTAGATAGTATATTTGAATATCCTACGCTCTTATGACAGGTGTCATAAATTGCTAAGATAACATAAATAACAGCCGTAAAAATAAACAGCCTTATGGTCCAATCCCAACTGAAGCTCTTACTGCTGTGATTACTATACACTGACTGACAAGTTTCAGGATCTGTCCCTTGCTTCCTCAACTATGGGACAAAATCCTTCACTAGCTTCTCTAATCCATACAGACACTCTCAATGGATTTTGCTCACCACAAAGATTGAACGAAAGATCAAATATCCAGACTAAGTGCAGTCAAAGCTTGGACTCTGTAGCCTGAGACCTAACCCTGCACCCAGCCAATCCCCCAAAATATTCATGTGGACTTCGGTTGTATCTGGAGAAGTCCATAATGTCTCAGACTTGACTCTGGTTCCGTTTTGCCGCCAAGTACTGTTACAGCATGCTGTAGACTTCTATAAAACATGTCTCTGACTATAACTTCTTCCTTTTTTCTTGTTTTAGTTGGGTTTTTCTGTTTGTTTTTCTTCTTGTCTTCCATTCTCTTTCCTGACCTGAAAGCAAAGCACTTCACAGATTCTCCATCAAATAGCAAAATCTCTGGCACACAATTAAATAACTCACATCAGCATTTCCATCTCCAAAAATATTAAAGGAAACAGAAGTCATGTGAATTTCACCTTTAGCCTGATTTATCCCCAAATTGAATACACTACCAGGCAAAACAGTAGGCATTTTCCTAGGATCACTACTCACAAGAGACAGAACATAAACTTCACCTCTGGTCTATTCGATGAGTTTTATTATCTCAGAAGAAAGTCAAATCAGACACTCATCCCCAAGTTGTAACAAGAAGAATTTGACAGGAGAGCAGTATTTCAGCAGAGTTTGCAAAACTACAAGTTGAGAAACAGAAAACAGTAGTTTGAAAGTAATTTGCCATGTTCAGAGGGTTTTTTTAACCTTACATGTGACAGAACAACCTGCTTTTCTGCAGGCAGTTTTACTCCTACCATGTCATGACAGGTATTTTATTCTCTTTGAAAAATTATATGTTCCACCTTGGTACTTGATTTGAGCTTGCATCTTTACTTTCTTTGTCCCTCTCTGTTATACTATTTCTTTTCTCTATTTTTGTCCATTGTGACTGTTACGGTGAAGGTATCTTGCACTTTATGTGACCAGAGCCCACCACCACAGGAGTTCAGATTCTGTGTACATCTCAAGACCTCTTGCACTAAAGGCGACATCACTGTCACCATCCTTCTGGTCTGGATTTTAAATATCTTTGTTTGTATTTTGACTTTTCAATGCCATTCTAAATAAAATAAATGGCATACTAGTGTGCAAGAAAGAAAAAGAACTTCATCTACTCACCTAGATAGCAGTAATTTACCCTGAAGTTTCAAATCAGCAGCGCAGTCATCAGATTGACAGTTCCTCTCAAAAACAGTCTGGAAAAATAGAGGAAAGAACTGTTAAAGCATGAAAAGAGTAAGAACAAAATTCAAAGAGGGAACATGCTTGGATTAAATAAACGTAACACCAAAATCTGTGATACAGGGATATATGGTGTGAGTATTAAAGAAATTCAAGATGAAGCAAATTTTTTCTACATCAGAACTGGTTTTATTCTCTTCTAACTGAACAAGAAGTTTCATCAAAACCAGACTGTCTCTCAGAGATTTTCCTCCATCCATTCTCACTTCTCATCCAACAAGAGTAACTGCTTATACAGTATTTCTGGAATTCTTCTTTCTCTTCCCCAGCTATGTACATGAAAATGAATTAGAAAATAAAGTATTTATGAAACACTCACTCCAAAGGATTCCAAGTAAGGAAATCATAGAGCAAACATTTTCCTTAGATTTTATGCATGGCAGGAAACTTTTCTGCCATCCTGCAAGTAATAGCAAATTACAAAGACTGTCATGTATCAGTGATACGTTCAAATTATGTCAATCTTGTGAACTCCAGTAATACTGAGGAAATGTAACAGACTGATAAAGCTAGGAACTATGAAGGGACAGCATAAGGGTGTACTATTTAAGTAGCAAGAAGAAGGGACGTACTTGAAAAGTCTATGAACCTATGCAAATCTCTGCAGTAGCTTGCCACGGCTGAACAAGGCAGCCACCAGAGAGTGAAAGAAGAGAACAGGAACATGCTCCTGGTATCAAAGAAACCCAGTTGCCATCAAGATCATGGTTAGTTTCCCCTGCTGTTTAGACCACAGACCAATACCTTTCTAAACTTAAGACTAGACTTTTCAGGTTGGAGGACTCATTCTTTCAGAGTCATAATGCTCTTCAGTTTACCAAATATTCAAATACCCAATATGAGTGTTGCCAACACTGTACAGCTAGGAAACCTGACAATCCACTGCTCTCTTCCTTTAATATGAATGTTCCTTCCTACAGTCTTGACTTCATGACTTTTATTACCAAAGTAAATATATTTCAATCATAAATGGAAGAACAGGGAAAATCTGTGCAGGACACACATAACAGTCAGTTTGGGTTGGAGAGTCTGAGAAGGCAAAAAAACTCAGTCCATACTGAGTTAGTACATTTTTTAAGAGCTCTGCCCAGCTGTATCAGGACTGGAAAAAGACTTGAATATTTAGCCCAGAGGGCATAGAGACTTCTAGTCCTTTGCTTTCCAGGAAGGTTCTTGACTAAGCAGGCAGCTTGTTCTCCTTTTTCTATGCTGTCTGAGCACCTCAAAAAGGAGTAGACCTTTATGAAGTTAATTGCTGTTGGACTAACAGATATCAAACTATGCTGTAGGTTGTACTGTGCTGCAAAAGAACAAAGACGGAAGGTGGCCAGCTCATCCGGGCTATTTGCTTTGCACTTTCCCTTTTCCTCCCTACCTTTTGCTTTCTCAGAAGTGAAATTTGTTGAGCATTTAGAAATGAGGACTGAACTTACCCTTCCTCCTTAATAAAGGCTACCACAACCAAAGGACAAGAATAACCCTGAGACAAGACCTGGCACTAGGCTTCCCTCTCAAACATGGTACATTTCAGAGGTATAGTTTCAAAAGTCCTCAGAATTAATCCTCAAACCACTGTAGTAGTTACACATAGGAAAGACTGTTTGACAACCTTTGGAGGAGAAAGAATAATAAACTGTAAAAAAAATTCTTGCCTGTCAGTTTCTCCGTTTGCATTGCAGAAATCTCGGCAGAGTGAACACAGCAATCAAAGAAATTATCTGTGCTTTTCAAACCATAAACTATTTAAAGTACATTTAAATAACTATCTAATAATCCTGAAATTTTCTTACTAGATCTATAGTTATTGCTATTCAGAAAGAATGAACAAATACTTCATTTTCTGAAATCGCTGAGCATGTATCTCTTCCAGCATATCATGTACTAGACAGCAAGCCACTTTGAAATACATTAGGAGTATTTCCTTATGTCATAGATACTGGGATGGGAGAAAGAAATAAGGTTGGTGAGTTCTGAGATCTGTAGCTGTGTAGGAGTGAACTGTTAGCTTCTGTGGAGGATTTTGAACCTGTTCAGGTTTGGGGGGAGCTCTCTCACCTCAATGCAGCTGGCTGGACTGGATTTCCAGTCTAACAGGCTCCTAGGATCCATGAATGCAGGCACAACTGATTCAGCAGCCCAGTTCTAGGCTAATGATATCTCTGGATTATTTTGCTATTTTCCACTATTTCCCTGGTCTACCACCACTCCACCTTCCCTTTTTTTCCCACCCTCCCACTTCTCACAGTCGGTCTATTTCCTCCATTTTAGTCTCTGCTAACTTGACCCTTTCCTTCCCCAGCCTTTTGTTGTTTCTACCTTTCAGGCTGACTAATTCCTGGCTGTTTAAATTCCTCCTAAACAATTAAGACGCAAACACGCTTTAAGACATGAAGCATTTGTGAACACTGCTTATATATTGTCACTGTGCCCTTACTTGGTCTACTTGAGCTGCAATTTCTTTCTGCCAGAAACTGTACCTAACTCAACACTGCATGTTGTTAAAGCAGCCATCCATTCGTGGGTTATGGCATAGACCCTACTACAAAATTATCATGAATTTTAACTTGAAGCAATCTTTAAAGTGGTTGCAGCTTTACAATGCCAGTTTTGAAGATTTACAGAGGTCTGTAAATATTAAAACTGCTGAAGAAGTTAACCCATGGGTTGTATGTGTTATCCATAACTGAAAAATGAAGCAGGGTAAAACTAACTGTGGAAGCAGTTCATAATTTTGTTGTTACTGTTACCTAAAGTGAAGAGAAGCAATTCTGAACAGTGGTTTTATGAAGTCTAATTGAATTTTACTGTATTCTACTAACATTGTATCAAGCACCTCACAAATTTGAAAATATTTATATATCTATATCTATCTATCTATCTATCTATCTATCTCAGAGATGTCCAGGAAGCTTCCTTACATAAGAAATACATACATGAAAAATTGAGGAGGACGGGGGGTGGCAGAGATCAGGGCAAAAAGTTGCCCTAAGCAAGAAACACAGCTGCATCTCTTTTCTCAAGGCCACCACATATTTGTCTATCATTTCCACAAGAAAAACAGGTGTTTGTGTGCTCAGTAACAGGGACAGGATAACCTCACAGCTTCTAGGACACATCTTTACTGTACAAACACAAAGCTAGATTAAAGTGCATTCTCAGTGAGTCTGTCAGACTTCCTGCTATCACCAGATGTACAGCAAAGCAGAGACCAAATCCAGTATATCCAGGGTTCATGATTCCTCTCTGCACTCTCTCCACTGCTGCACAGATCCCAGCAGCTATGGGAAATTGTTCCACTGCAGTTCCCAACAAGTCACCAATTTCCTTGACAAGCAGGGTTTTCTCAAATTCTGCATGGCAACATTTCTGAGTAAAAAAGATTATGTTCCTTGGGAGGTCCAGTAATGTGACAGATATACCCCTGAGGGGTTAGGAAAAATGGATGGCATCCATGTCCTCGAGAGGGCACATCAAAAAACCTACATTAAGGTACACTCATTATAAAAAGTGAATATACACATCTGCACACAATCAAGCATACAGTAAGGAAATATCTAAAGCTGATCAGGGAGTATGTCTACATAGGTAGTCAGATCAGGGCCTCAAAGCAAGTAACTTTGTGTTCATTGTCTCTTGAAGAGAGGCATAAGGACTAAATTCCACATTTTGTTGTAAAGGCCAGGGGTAAATGTAGGAGAAAGTAGGAGAGGGATAAATCTCTAGTTCTTGTGTCCTAAGCCTTCCTAAGCATAAAGCTGCTGGCTGTTGGGCATGTAGATATTCTCCTTTTCTTTCTTGCTGGTAGCGTACTCTACTGAAAGCTGCTAGGAGGTAAAACAAGTAAGAAGGAGCCTGGCTTCAGCCTAATGGTCAGAGCTCTGTGCTCTGAGGAAGGTGATCTGGGATTTCAAACCAGGCTTACTAAACTGCTTCACTTTCAATGGCTATCTAAAATTAAACAGACATATCTTTCTGGAAGTAGGGAAAAGGACACAACAAACCCTGTAGTATGTGCAGAGATGACTTAGCAATTAGATCATGCTAGTAACACAAAAACAATTCAATAAGGGGACTTGTTATTCTAATAATTCTTTACTTTTCAGATATTGATGCCATCTGGTTATAAACATGTTATCGGTGAAGTTGACTTCCTGGGTCTTATTTAGAGACCAGGATACATGATCCAATTTTCAAGTGGTGAGCTGTAAGCAAATCTCACTATATTTTATAGGAAGTATTTTCTGTTTATAGCTTTACAAACCAATGACATCAAAGTGCCTAAATCTAGATACAGGAACCTGATTTTATACCTGAATTTATTTTGATTTTAAACCTTCAAGTTGCCCACAAAATAAAGCCATTACCTACATGTCTACTTGTAGAAGAATGGTTGGCCGAGCAAGGCCATATCGATGGGACTATCGATCGGGCTATCGATAGGGCCTACGTGCAGCCTTTGCATGTCTCGCAGCATCTTTTGCACAATCCGGCCTTTGTTTCTGAATGAGAAAATGTATACGTGCATAATTCAGCATTCATACACAGCTCAGTCTTTGGTACCTGACCCTGAAATGTATCTAACAGGAGATAGAGAGGAACAAGAGGAACAAGAGCCAAGACTGTCAGCAACTTAGAGGAAGAAAGACACGATACAGAAACTTACAGCCTTACATAACGATAGCTGAAGCAAAGAAATTGTAGCTAGAAACTAACAGCCTATAGCAAGTAAGAATAAGTGTGTGAACGCAAGTAGATAGCCAATCATTATAAGAAACTAAGCGTGTGGACAAGAGCAAATAATCAATCATATGTACCATTTTGTCGCATGAACAGCGCCTTATGTCTATAATAATGCTTTTCTTAAAACAATAAATGAAGTAGCACTAATACCTTCGTGAGTGAGCATGCTATACATTTCGGCAACTCTCGCAACATCTACTCACCACAGAAAAAAGATATAGACTGGTTCTTTCGAGGCATCCCATGCCTCACCATACTACTCATGGAAACAGTCCATTCATATATGATGCTGAGACAAACGCAAAATGACTGATTTAAATTCCCACTAGAAGTGCAGTTATTAATGTGAAAAACATTCCAGGATTTCATCAGATGGGCTGGCTAAAATGAGAATATATGATTTCCACAATACCCCCAACTGAGTGGTGAACGCATGACAAAGGCAGAAATAGTATGGGAGTGAAACCAGTGTGCTGGTACTGCATGGTGCAGGCGATGAAGGTTAGCTATCAAGCTACCTGAGCTCCACACAGACTTCATCAGAGCACTAGGTTTGAAAGCAGAAGGGAATAAGACCAGGCTCATTAGAGATGAGCCTAGGGGCAGCATACTACTGTTGAGGGTGAAATCAATAGCCCAGCTGAAGTGCATCTACACCAATGCACACAGTATGCATAACAAACAAGAGAAGCTGGAGTCCATAGTGCAGCAGGAAAGCTGTGATGTAGTTGCCATCATGGAAACGAAGTGGGATGGCTCACAATACTGGAGTGCAGCAGTTCATGGCTACATGCTCTTCAGAAGGTGGAATCTTTGATAGGTAAAAAACTGGCTGTATGGCCAGACCCAGAGAGTTGTGGTGAATGAGGTTAAATCCAGTTGGTGGCCTGTTGCAGTGGCTGAAACCATCTCGGAGAAGCCAAGAGGTTCCCAGAGCAACAGCATGCTGGTGGGACAACACTTGAAGTGTGAAATAACCTCTGAGTGTTGGTTGGGTGGTCTCTTCCTAAGGTTATGTTAATCTTCTTACGTTGATTGGCCTTGACCTGGTCCCTGACTCTGCCCCTCCCTTCTCCCCATTGGTTCTCGTGGTATCATACACTCCGCCCCTCCCTTCTTCCCATTGGTTATTGTTTTATCTCCCCACCTTCCCCCCAGCCCTATTGGCCCTGGACCTCTATATCTGCAGTCACTCATCGCCATTCTTCCTCTTTCGTTGCTGGACACCTTCGGGAATAAAGCATCCTCGGAACTCCACATGGCTGGGCTCTCTGGTTCTTTGTCTCTGGTAACGTACGACCTATACAAAGCTCTGGGGTGTGTGTGTGTATTTGTGCCATCCACCGGCATGGATGAGAGAAGAGTCTGCCTGCACGGTACAGAATCTGTACCGGCTGGGATGGTCTCTCTGAGCAATAGAGACACATTCGGAATATGCAGAGGACCTATCCACCCCACAACCACCCCGCGTTAGTGGCTGGTCACTAGTGGTGTTCCCTGGAGCTCAGTTTTTGAGCTGGTCCTTTTTAGTATAGTTATTGATGATCTGGATGAGGGCATAGAGTGTACCCTCAGTAAATTTGCAGGCAATATCAAATTGGGTGTGAGTTCTGGTCTGCTCTCTGCAGACAAGCCTGGACAGACTCAATCAATGGGCTGATGTGGTGGTTTTACTTGGCCCAGTTTTTGCTAGTGAGTAGGGTGGGGTACAAAGACGGCTCCTGTGTGTCCTGTGTAAAGATTCTGGAAGTTTTTCACCATGTTCAGCAGAGCCAGTCTCTGATGGCTCTGAAGATGATGGACATGCTGCTGGCCAAGCCTGGCCAATTAGAGATGTTAGTTACACCTCTGTGAAAACATACTTAAGAAGAAATCAAAATAATGTGAGCACACACTTCTTTTTAGTCGGAGGAGGAGCTGAAAATATGTGAGGGAAAACAACATGGAAACACCAAGGTCAGTGGAAAAGGTGGGGGAGGACGTGTTCCAGGCACCAGAGCTGAAAACCCTCTGCTGGCCGTGGTGAAGACCATGAAGGGAGCAGGTGGTCCCCCTGCAGTCCATGGGGTCCACAGGGATGCAGAAAATCACCCACAGCCTGTGGGGAGGTGCCCACACCAGAGGAGCAGGTGGATGCTTGGAGAAGCTGTGATCCAGTGGGAGTTCCAGTAGAGACTGAAAGTTGCAAAGACCTTGCAAGAGAGAGAAAGGCCTTGCCTTTCATCCTTGCTGGATGGAAACAGCTTGGCCTCGGTTTGGAAGTCTGCACCCTATGGACAAAAAAAACTCGTGTTGCAGCAGAGTTTCGGGCAGGATGCTGCTCATGAGATTGGACCCACACCAAAGAAGTTTGCAGAGAACTGTCTCTTGTGGGAGGGACCCCATGGCTAAGTAGGTGACTCTTCTCCCTTGTGGACTGACCCTGACCAAAGAAAACCCCCATACGCTGCCCCCACCCCGGAGCTGTTTGTTGGTTGGAAGGAGGGAGGGGGTGTGCTGAGAAATGGTGTCTTAATAGGGAGGGGAGTGAGTAGAGAAA
>VZRL01004711.1:81974-127135 GCA_013397895.1 Origma solitaria
GTTTATCTCAACTCATGAGTCCGGTGTGTTTGTGTCAGTTTCTTTTTCTCTCCTCTCCATAGCTGCAGCAGGAGAGAGCATAGCGAGTAGATGTCATAGGTGACTGGCATTAGGGTTAGCCAGGGTCAAACCTTGACAGCTGAGGACAACAGCATGAGTTTCAATAAGGAAAAGTGCTGGGTCCTGCATTTGAGTCCCAGCAAACCCATGCAGGAAGCACTATAAGCCTGGGGAGGAGTGGCTCAAGAGCTGTTCAGCAGAAAGGGGCCTGGGGGTGCTGGTTAACTGTTGGCTCAATATGAGCCAGGAGAGTACCCAGGTGGCCAAGAAGATAATGGCATCCTGGCCTCTATGAAGAACAGTAGGGCCGGCAGGACCAGGGCAGTGATCACCCTCCTGTACTTGGCACTGGTGAGGCCACACCTCGAGGACTGTGCTCAGTTCTGGACCTCTCACTTTAAAAGGGACACTGAGGGGCTGGAGCATGTCCAAGGAAGAGCAACAAGTCTTGTGAAAGGTCTGGAAAACATGTCTCAGGATGAATGGCTGAGGGGGCTGGCTTTGTTTATTCTTGAGAAGAGAGGCTCAGGAGGGACCTCATTCTTCCCTACCTGAAAAGAGGTTGTAGTGAGCTGGGGGCTGGTCTCTTCTACTGTGTCTGCAGTGAGAGGACAAGAGGAAATGGCCTTAAGCTGAGACAGCAGAGCATCAGGTTAGATATTAGAAAAATATTTTTCACTGTTAGGGTAGTCAGGCATTGGAAAGGGTTGCTCAGGACTGTGATGGAATCACCATCCCTGGAGGTGTTTAAGAATTGTCTGGATCTGGTGCTGGGTGATGTTGTTTAGTGGTTTAGGGGTTACAGTGACTGTGCTGGGTTGATGGTTGGACTTGATGATCTTAAAGGTCTCTTCCAACCTTGACGATTCTATGATTCTATGAAAGGCAAGGAAAAAGAGGTGATGGTGCGGCTCTGTACATTAGGGAGTGTTTCAGCTGTATAGAGCTTAAGGATAATGGCAAGGTTGAGTATCCATGAGTAAGAAGCAGGGGGAAGGCCAACAAGGCAGACATCCTGATGAGAGTCTGTTATAGACCACCCAACCAGGATGAAGGGGTGGATGAACTATTCTGTAAGAGGCTGACTGATATTTCATGATCCCTAGCCCTTGCTCCTGTGAGACACATTAACTTATAGGATATCTGCTGGAAACTCAACACAGTGGAGAGGACACAGTCTAGGAGGTTCCTGGAGTGTGTGGAAGACAACTTCCTGACACAGCTGGTAAGTGAGCTTAACAAGGGGGGTGCCCCACTAGACCTGCTGTAGAAGGGCTGGTGGGAAATGTGGTGGTCAGATGACATCTTTGGCGCAGTGACCATGAAACGACAGAGTATTCAATTCTTGGTGAAGTAAGGAAGGGGTCAACGAAACCTTTACCTTGGACTTCCAGAGGGTGGACTTTGGCCTACTCAAGACACTGCTTCAGAGAGCCACCTAGGAAACAATCCTTAAAAACAAGGGGGTCCAGCAAAGCTGGACATATTTTAGGAAGGAAATCTTAAAGGTGCAGGAGAAGGCCCTCCCTATGTGCCCAAAGATTAGCTAGGAAAGAAGACTGGCCTTGCTGAACTGGGAGCTTTCACTGGAACTCAGGTTTACGATCTTTGAAAGAAGTGGCAGTCAGCTCAGGAAGGGAACATGAATGTCCTTAGATCATGTAGAAAGAAAATTAGAAAGGTGAAAGCTCAGATAGAACTTAATCTGGCCACTGCCAGATAAAAGCATAAAAGATAATAGAAATGTTTTTATAAATACATGAACAACAAAAGGAGGGCCAACGAGAATCACCATTGCTTTGTTGAATGCAAGGGGATCATAGTCACCAAGGTTAAGGAAAAGGCTGAGGTACCTAATGCCTTCTTTACATAATTCTTTAACAATAAGACCAGTTATCTGCATGGCAACCAGCCCCCTGAGCTGGGAGACAGAGACAGGGAGCAGAACAGATCCCCTGCAATCCAGGAGGAAGCAGTTAGTGACCTGCTGTGCCACTTTGATGCTTACAAGTCTGTGGGACCAGGTGGGATCCATCTGAGGGTGATGAGGGAGCTGACACACCAAGCCACTCTCCATCATTTATCATCAGTCCTGGTTAACCGGGGAGGTCCCAGGTGACTGGAAGCTGGCCAGTGTGATGCCCGTCCATAAGAAGGGCTGAAAGGAAGAGCTGGGAAACTACAGGCTTGTCAGCCTGACTTCAGTACCTGGCATGGTTATGGAACAGATCATACTGAGTATGATCACATGGCACATACAGGACAACCAAGGGCTCAGGCCCAGCTAGAATGGATTTAGAAAGGCAGGTTCTGCTTGACCATCCTCATGTCCTTTAATGACCAGGTGACCCAGCTGCTGTATGAAGGAAAGGCTGTGGATGTGTCTACCTAGACTTCAACAAAGCCTCTGATACTGTCTCCCAGAGCATTCTCCTGGAGAAGCTGGCAGCCCACAACTTGGACAGGTGCATGCTTTGCTGGTTTAAGAACTGGCTGGATGGCTGGGCCAAGAGAGTGGTGGTGAATGTTGTTGCATCCAGTTGGTGGCCCGTCACTAGTGGTGTTCCCCTGGTCTCCAGTATTGGGACCGGTCCTGTTAATACAGTTATTGATGATCTGGACAAGGGGATCGAGTGCACCCTCAGTAAGTTTGTGGACAACACCAAGGTGGGAGGGAGTGTTGATCTGTTGGAGGGTAGGAGGGCTCTGCATAGGGATCTGGACAGGCTAGATCAATGGGCTGAGGCCAGTGGTATGACATTTAACAAGACCCAGCGTGGGGTCCTGCACCGGGGACACAACAACCCCATGCAGTGCTACAGGCTAGGAAAGACTGCAAACCAAACTTTTCCAACTGAGGCAAACTACAGAGGAATTTCACTGAGTGCTCATGACTAGCACACTGCCACTTGCCAAGCCATCTAAGCCAAATGCAATCATTTGTCCCCTGTTTCAGCTGCATCCTGCTTTCAGTGTTAAAAGCTGGGCTGGATCACGAAGCTGAAAAGGAGAGAGGACACTCAAATGTAAGAGGAACTGGAACTCCCAAATGAAATCAGCTGTTTGGAAAAGATCAGGGATGAAACCTGTTTGCTCTTGAAGGCAAGCTATAAATTAACAACAACGTGTATTAGTTATTCCCCAGAGCAGTGAGTGGATTTAACAATGCAATCTCTAGTCCTCATAATTCTCCTGGGATGAAGAACTCCAACTGGTGGCAATAGAAATACGCACCCAGCCTTTCAGAGCTTTGTTACATTTCTAGTCTGACTCACTCAATTTTCAGGCTGAGGCAATTTTTTCTCCTTTAAATCATTAACAGTTCAAATAATCCAAATAGCGTTCTCATGTTACGAGATTTCAGACCTTACAAATCCATAGAACAACAGAAAGACCTGTCAGAATAATTGTCCCATCTACAAATACCGTTACAGAACGGATTTCTGCAGCACATTTCTCTATATATTTTCTTGTCTTGACTTAAATGGTCTTCTATTTATTTTGGATAACTACAGGATCATTCAATTTTATAATTTCAGGAGGATCCTTTTATGATATCTGACAACATTTTCTACTATAAACCTTCTAATTTCTTCTACTAAAAGTGGAACTGTGTAAAATGAATCATTTTCACTTGGCATGCTTTCATACTTAAACTTTTTAACACAACAGTTAACCCCATTGCTACTCATCACTCACTTGTGGAATTAAAAATATAAAAGCATTGTAACAGATAAATGAAAGGCAGATGTAGCTGCTATTTTGTCAGCTGGAAATAAAAAAAAGTCTCCACATCATCAGGTATGTAATTTAGGCCTACATTTACCTCATTTAGATCCCCAAAGACATGTGAAAGTCTTGCCCTGTAATCCACCTGCACTTCAATGGTTTTGTATTTATGAACGCTACTCTGAACTGACTAATCTTTTGTGGCACTGAGGCACTCGGAACTAAACAACATATCATAGTATCTCCTCAAGATGTTAGGTATTTCAGTTAAGATCTCCTGGTCCTTCATATAACTATTCAAAAGATATGAACAGACCTAATGGAGTGTATCTTCTTGAAGTCTGTTACCCGTCTCTGTGGCTTTTTAACAATACTACAATTTTCCATTATAGCTCCAAACATAAGCAGGAACTTCCCTTTCTTACAATTCTCCATCCACATTGTAGCTTAGAAACTAAATGCATGCTGTTATGCTGAACTGCAGAAATTGCCCAGTAAGATTTTAATTTAGAGGTCAGTTTGCAAATGCTTACGTGATTATCTGTCCTTTCACTACCTATTTATCTAAAGAACCTGTAAATTATATCAAATTATTCATATCCCACCACCTAAGACAGGATCACCGTGTGGTCCGAGGCTCCCTTAGCATGTATGTCAAGACATGAAAATATGTCTCTGTGTGAGTATTAGCACATGATTAGCACATGGCTACTGTTCTTTAGGAAGCCCATGAGATCTAAATGTGGGAGTCAAACCACGTATTCCACACTCTTGGTTATGTTGTTTTTCATCTAAAAGTTGAACAAATTGGACAATTATTGGTCAAGCCTGTCATTGCGTGAGAACAAGCATATAGAAACATGCATACAATCAGAAGTACTGATTTCCACTCATTCTTACTTCAGTGAGGTACACTATATAATATATCTGGATACCTGCTGTTCTCATTCAGTTCTGAAACTTTACCAGGAGTTTTAAATCCTTCCTCGTTATTGCCATTCAACAAAAAACCCCCAAGAAACAAAAAGCAAAAAACCAAAAACTACAACACCCCCCAACAAACAAACAAACAAACCTCCCCCAACAAACAAACAAACAAACCTCTCCCAAAACCAAACAGGTAAAAGTACATGCTCCAGGTGGGTCCTTGCCAGATTTCCTGGCACAAACAGATTCCAGTCCCAGCCAACACTGACCAAACTCATCAAGAGCAAAAGAGATACAACGAAAGGGATGGCAGAGGGAGGAATAGAAATCATCGCTTTCAGCAATACCACTCCAGCCAAAGAGAAAACAATTGCAATTTAGGCAGGAAGGGTAGCCCCATGGTGGATCTCTGCAAGAATAAATGCAAAAGATAATTTGAGAACTTGCCTTGTCCAAGGAGGAAGGAGTTTTGTGGCAAGATATTTCATATGGAGCATGGCAATTAGACTGATTCCTGCAGTCTCCCAAGGACTTCCAGTGTGCCTAGGTATAAGTCAATTAATCTTCAAATGTACCACCTACCCAACAGCTGTACTAACTTACTCAGGCTTCAACTGTACCAGTAAATTGAATTGCCCTGGCCTCCAAGACAGGAGCATCCTAACTCCTGACCCATGCCTAGGAAAGGTCTGCAGTAGTTAGCATACATTAAAATCATGCCAAGAGCCATTCCAACAGTTTGTCAGCATAAAGATGTCATTCCAGTGCCGAGAAATGTCCTGGGCACAGCTCAGTTTGCAGGCAGTGACATGACATGACCTGACTCAAGAAGGCACACAGGCACACACTCTGTTCTGGAGAAGACAACAGTGACAAACCTGGACCACGCTGTGTGTACGGACACTGCATTTCATCCCATCCAAATCTGTAATTTCTTTGTTCTCAGTATGAAACTGAGGTGCATGTGCATGTTTAAAAATACAGAATGCCATTATTTGTGCAGCAATCCAAAAATCACTAGAGGTGTTCATAAATCAGCTCCATGAAAATCCTCCTATAGTTTCCCATGCCTGCCATCCAAGCTGATTTATTTACTTAACCAGCTTTTCAAACACAAGTATTCCCAAAAAATAGAACTCTGCCTTAAAAACGTGAAGTTCATCCAAGAAACATGAAGTTTCATTCACCTAGGAGAGTAGCACTGGACACAAGTTTTCACTGCAAGTCAGTGGCACAGTAGGAACACAAGGTTGTAGACATTTTCTGTCTCTTCTTTTAACTAACAAACAGTTTTGGCACTCACAAAGTCCTGAAGACAGTGATGTAACTAAATCTACTGAGAATATTTCCCTAAAACAAAATGATATCTCCATCCACAAAAGAGCTGATGATTTCATTACTGTATTTAGAACAGGAAGAATTCTGGACTATCACATTTTGAACTCTAAGATACATTACTGGATACTACTAAGAACAATCCCCCACTGTATTTGGCACGAGAGCTTTCCCCTTCTTTGTTGACATGTATTTATACTTGTCTTGGTTTTGTAAACAGGTGTCTGCTAAGGAAGGTGGGAACCTTCCTTAGAACAGAGAATGTGAACCCCCTTCCCTCCAAATTATTATAACTTTGGAATCAAGGGCTCTCAGGCAAAGGTATGGGAAAAGGAATAAGAGTTCCTTACTAGTATCTATAATGAGGTAAACAGTCAGTAACAAAAACAGTAAACAAGGTAAAAAACAGTAAACAAAACCAAAAACTCGGTGGCAGATGTCCCTGGGCTGCCAGGCACTTTCCCGTTTGGTGCAGTCATGGTCACAGCCAGCAGGGGCGCTGTTGGGCTCCTAGACCAGCAGGGCAGGTGTGATGACTCCCGCGCAGCTGCAGATGACGCTGTGACGTGAGGTCAGGCTGGTCTCGCAGGGAGAATGGTGGGTGGCAGGGCAGAGATGGAGTGCAGCCGCACGCGTTGGTCAGGGAGGTCAGAGCAGGGAGATGGAACGGCAAGGTGGGCTCACCCGAGCCAGCCAGCAGAGGAGGCAGCAGGATCCCCGTGGCCGTAGCAGGCAGGGCACGGCGCGGCGGCAGGCAGGGCGCGGGGTGGTGGCAGGCGGGGGTTCCAATCTACTGCAGCGCAGCTGGGAGATGCACTCTCCCAGAGGGGAAGAGAGGATTGGAGTCCCGTGCCTTTTTTCCCAAAGTGAGAACTCACCCACCAGGTAGAGAAAAAAAGCAGTGTAAAGCTGGGCTTTTTTTCCCGCAGTCACAGAGCAGAGAGCCGCCTCTTCCCACTGCTCTCTCCTCCAAACCTTGCCAGTGAGTGTCCCGTTATCAAATCCTCCAATCTCTTGCTCCCATGCCCCCCGAACCAAAAGTCTTTGTCTCCTTTGTGAGCGTAGATGGCCTTTAAGTACCAGTCATTAGCTGCCTAGCAACAGAATGATAAAAAATTCCACTTCCCCCCCTCAACCTCCAACAATACTGTGGGTATACAAAAATAAATATTATAGTACAAACCACTTACAAAGAACTAAGCCAAACCGAGTTCTACATACACAGTAATTTCCCTGAAGCAAGAAGACTTACTAGCTTTTTCCTGTGGGTGAAGGTAGGAGCTGGATTTGGGAGACAACAAAGAAGCTACTGGAAAGTCACATCCTACTGGATCGACAGGATCTAGGGCTTTTGAAAACAACAAACATCTATATTTAAAGATATTAGTACTGACATTAGCACTAATTTTGTCAACCCGACCTCACCTGTGCCATATTTTCTGAAAACAGAAAATACTAGAGTCTTGAATTTGTCTTCCAAACTGTAAGGTTCCTCCATAATCATTAGACTCTTTGAAAATACAAATCCTTTATCATATTACCTTTGGTTTCTCTTCTGTCCCTCTTGGCCTTTTAAAACAATTTTTACTTACAAGATAACAAGAATCCTGAAAAAGAATGCTATGTCCCAGCTTTCCCATGAACTTAGTCTTATAGGACCCCAGCACCATGCCTCAAGGCTACTCTATCAGGGCTTTGTCACCATGACCATCACGCTAACTCCGAAACTCTTGTCACTTCCTTTGCTGAAAGCACAATTGCCAGCACACCCAATGTCAAAATCCTTTTCTTACTAAGATACGTGAAAAACATCTGAAAAGTGAATGAAAAGGGATTGTTAAACTGGTTCCCTCCCATCCAAACTGCACAAGAAAACAACTCAGAGAAATTCCCAGCATATTTTTGTCGCTACTCTATAACCTCATCATTTAGGTGTTTTAACATTTTTCCGAAACTTGTCTGCAGGTCGAGATGTGACCTTTTGAGTTTAAGCCCATTGGTAAAGAATAGAAACAGCTTTGTTCATGAAACACTCAGGTTTACAGCAGTGTTCAAGTTCCAAAGTTGTCCACAAACTTCCATCATATTGTTGCAACAATACAGAATTCATATACATAACAGCCCCACAATCCCTCTTCATAAAAATAAGTAATTCTTGAATGCATCTTTCATTCATAAATTTATAACAATAAAGCATACTTGAATAAAAATTCATGCCTCTAAAGTACAAGGATTATAACCAAACACAATTCAAAAGACTTGGTTAAATGAGGAAGCAAATAAAACATTTTATGATTTTTAAGTAGTATTCAGGGACCTTATAAGCAGAATCAGAATGTAATGCTACAGACGATGATGCTATCATTTCAATAAACATGAACTTCTTAAGGTTAAAAACCAGATTTAACTATTTACTCCTAAAAGCCTCAGATTCCAGACAGAGTTTTCACAGCTACAAAAATGGCAAGACAAGGGAGGGGAGGGGAGAGGAGGGAAGGGAGGGAAGAAGTTTCACATTCACAAGCAATTCCAGTTCATAACTCTGTAAGCATGCTTTGGAAAATGAACTTGAATGGATATGAACCCTGAGCAACTCAATTTAACTTTTCAGTTAGCTCTGCTTTAAGTAAGGAACTGGATCTACAAAGGACCCTTCCTGTGGAGAGCTTTGAGCCTTTGACTCAGCCCTTTGCACTGCCTTGGCCTGAGGGCAAAAGGACTCAGAGATAAACCCACCTCGTGGTCAGGGTGACTTCCCAGTGTACTACCCAGTGTACCCTGCTTCTCTATGGTAATGACTTGTACCCAATTGGCCAGCCGACTCCTACCCCACCCCCGCCTTCCCCATAAAAGAGCCCCTACCTTGGCCTTTGGGTAGGGTGCAACTGCCATTCCTGGCCTTTCCCTTCACAAGAGCTGCTGACAATAAAGGTTATCTTGTGGAATTGCCATACAGTGCCCGCCCCTCCTCTCTCAGTCCCCGAGTCAGCCCTCACGTGATTCTGCAAAAGCTGACTTCACAGGGAGCTGAAATCACTTGCTGAAATCACCCTGTTGCTTTGGGGAGTTGCTGAAGCCTCTGGAGAAGCTGTTCTTGAGGGGACGCTTCCTCCAAGGAGGCTGAAGCACACCAGGACACCCCCGTGCCCCCCCCCGCCATGAAAGCAACACCTTCCAGTTTAAATTACCCTGCAATTCTGACACACAAGAAGCCTTGCATGCCACAGAAATTTGATTTCCCTGAGTAGCCTTGAAGTCATGGTTTGATGCTCCAGTGCTGACACAGTGGAAGGTTGACTTGTCCTGCAGGATCATCCCTTGACAGACTGTTCTGCATCTACAATGACTACACTTAAAAGGGAGCCTTTCAAAAGGTCACTTAGCAGAGTCTCTCTCTTCAACATGTGCACCTTCTTCATGAACCCTGAAAACGTTTAATACCTTCATAAGCATTGTCTTGATCACTTCTGTCAAAACCTCTCAACATTTGCCTGCATTTGCCAAAGATGCTGGTGAAATCAAGACAGGCAAACAAGAAAAGTGGGATAATCACATACACTTTACTCCCTTAGGGAACAATCTGTGAGAAAGGGGGAGAGAAGGAAATTAAATACTAATACTAATACTTATTATTATTATTATTATTTTTATTGGTTTACCCTTTAAATGAAGATTGTTTCAATATTAAGGGAATTCTCTTACTCCCACCAAAATTAAAGACAAAAGGGTTTTTCTGCATTGCAGTGGAGCAAAACAGGATTCTAATAAGTACATGGCTCCACCCACACTTTCTCTGAAAGAAAACCATCCTATTTTAGCATGGCATGTCCTACAATAACAGCAAGAGCAGGTTTCCCTTGCCACATGACTGGATGTGAGAAGCCCAGAAGTCTTTTCCTCAACAAAAGAGAACTGACTCAGGCAAATTTTTTGTTATTCTGTCCATTGCTCTCCCGTCAGACAGTTCCCATGTCCCCTTCTGCACTAACAAAGGCTTAACCTGATAAGAAGGCCAAGACCAACCTTTTCACAAGAACCTCCTACATTAAGGGAAGAACCAGAAGGAGCAGGACCTTTCTCATATTTTCCTTCCCTGCACAGACAGCCTGAAACAAGAAAGTGACCTCACCTTGTGCTGTCCAGCCTTGGAGGCACAAGTCTTTACTACTTCACAGAGCAGCACTGGAGTTAGCAACAGCAGAAATTGTACAAAAAGGCTACTGTGTGCAAACAACCCAGAGCTTGGCAATCCACTTTTAGAGCCACCTCTGCTGTCAGTTCAGCCACAGGCCTCAGGAAATAATGTAGTCCAAATCTGACCTGATTTCTTTGTGCTATCTTTTGGCCTTTCTTCCAGCGAAGAATGGGCTTGAGAGCAGGTAGTTCCTTGTCCTCTTTTCCTCTTTCTATCACGTGTTCCCCGAGGCTGTATGCAGCTTCAAATACAATTGGAGAGATGACATCCTTGACTCTTTTCTGTGCAAGAAACCAAACAGATATTTCACCTATACATATAGCTAAGCAAGTTTCTGTCTACAACAATTACATGATCAATTAAACTAAATCATATAATTAAATATGCAATTAAACCAGATTCAGCACTGCAGACAGGTTTCTCTACTTCCTTTTTCTTTCTCCTGGCGAAACAGGAATAAACATATTATAATGCACAAGATGGAAGATTAAAAACAAAAACAAACAAAAAACCCCAAAAAGTTATTCTTTTGAGATCTACTCTTCAATCCACAGAAGCAGTGGAATGTTTTGCCAACCTATAAACCAAGGGGTTTTCAATAAAAATATTTCCTTAAAAAAGAAAATAAACTAGCAGGTGATTCCATTATTCCTGCAGAAGCGAAGAGCAAGTAATCTTAATCTCTAGTGTTTCTAAATCCTAGATTTTTGACTGAGACCACCTCCAGTGAGCTCTACTCATTGAAAGAACAGAAAACTCCATCTTCCCTTGTTTTGCAATATCAGTGAAATTAATGGATGAGTAAAGGTACTAATATGGCTATAAAATATGAATACAGACATATAAAGGCAAGAAAATCCATCTTCCAGTACGTTTCTCAAAGAAAATTCACAATTCACCCTCAGCACAGTAACACTTTCAGTTTGAAAAAGAAGAAAGTTTTTCAATTTCTTTATTTGCTCATTATAGGCTTCATACCAGATGTATAAATTAGCGCCATATTATTTGGCTGATAGGACAAAAGGATTGTCTTTTCTTATTGCTGGAGCCCAAGCCACAAAATTCATACCATTTGTCACAATATGCAATGCCTAAATCCAGATTGCTGTGCCAGGACAAAGTGCTCTTTGTGCTCTGTTCAGCCCTGACTTCCAAAATCCAATTTACCAGAAAACCTAAGCACAAATGCTCTACCTTTTCATAGGCAAACATTCCTCTCAAATTTTAGTTACTTGAAAACATAGCACGAATTCAGTGCAAATGAAATTGAGGCAATAAATAAATCCCATAAGTAAGCACAGCAAATCTTCAAATGGGCCAACTCTCAACTTTGCCTTGCACTGGTTAGTGGGCTTCTTTGAACACAGCCCAACAACCACAAGAAGCAATTGAGATGCAGTGTCATTTAAATTACATCTTCCAGATGTGGGAAACCTGGGTACTAACTGGCTTTCAGACCACCCTGTTTGATTTGTTTCAAGTCAACCGTTCGTTGACTCCAGTATGTTGACTGTCCACAGATCTCTGAAGTCAAAGATGAGCAGCTAACCAAATTCCCAAATAATTGGTTAGTTGGATGAATAACAGCAGATATCAGGCTGAATGACATTTGCCCTCTTGCACCTTGAAGCCTTCAGCCAGCCCTCAAATTCCCTACCCTAATACCAATATCTGCCAGTACCCTGAAGTTTAGACTGTACATTGCTTGGAGAGATTTGTGCTTTCTTGGAAAAGAACGCTGATCAACAACAGACATAGCAGCAGTGGTGATAGCTTGACCTCTTCTCAGTCCCATGAAAAGGACTATGCATGATCTGCAGCATTGTTAATCCTCTCAGCAGAAGAGGCACTCATGCCTGCAGGCCCTTCCACAGTTCCATCCCCAGGGTAGGAATTGTACCATACTGACACTACTAAATAAGAACACTACAACTCACAGAAGCTGCTAGCTTTGCTCTCACAGAAAATCAAGTGTATTAACTTAAGTGAGGATTCTATCAGTCTATGAGCAGACTTGATACACAGAGAAACAAGACTATAAAAGAGCATGCCATACAGCAACAGTCAAACACAAATCAGGCAAATTGCCAACTAATCAAACTCTACAGAACCAAATATGTAAACACAGAGCAATTAAAATGTATGCAGTAGGTTAAATTAAAATCCACCTATCATTTTTTTTTCACTTTATTACTGCAGTACGGCAAGAATATGTACTTAATCACTTCTACATATTTTAATATGATCTTGCAGGGTTCAGTCTAATGTCCTTTAAAGTCAAAAGGTAAATTTCCTACTGACTTTGATGAATGTTGGAGCATGCCTTTATTGTTTGCTGATGCTCTGCTTCATTTTAGTGGTGAAATTGTGACTTCCCCCTCACCACATCCCTGGGAAATACATTTCACAATCCCATTTAAGTAAGGATAAAATTATGAATGCTACCCAGTTATTAATTTTGCCACATGTTCAGTGCCTTCTACTCACAATCCTACAAAAATGAAGGCAACAGTCTCTGGCATCTGACAGTTCTGCCTCACAGGTACACTACAGACTGTCTTGGGTGTGAGCATGTAAAGAGAACAATTAAGAGATTGGCCAAGCACAATCTGGAGAAGAACTATTTTAGGCTGGAAATACAACCAGTTTCTTTATCTTTCAGTCTAGCCATATGTATCGCTTCCTGTGTTGCATCATATATTGATGACACAGCCTACAGATTGCTTTTAAGTATTCCTGATTTCTAAGAGTTAGTCAAAAGATGTAATGAGGATCAGGTTTGAGATAGACTGAAAAATCCCTCAAGTCAAGGAAACTGTACATTTTTTTGTATCAGTTGTATGACCCTAATGAACTGGATTTGCCAAGGGATATAATTACCACAAGTCGCTTTTACATGTAATCACTATTTGACGCCACAAAGCTGCTATGCTGAGGAAGTGGTGTAGGCAAAAGACATTTCTGAGTCCTGAAAAAACATCCCTGGCAAATCATAGCATATGGACAGCACAGCTTCATTAACTGAAAAAAATGCTTGAAGGACACTACAATGAGCATAATATATAAGGAGTTCAAATTATGAACAGAAACAACTATGCAACTAGGGTTCAGTGAGTAATAGCAATAAATACCCAATCTGTACAGACTAGATGTCATTGAGCTGGTGCAAGTTTTCACTGTGCCTGACTTAGGGTCCTGAAGGTGGGTTTGCCATCAGTAATCTTATGCTCTTACAAGCAGTGTCTCTAAGGTGGTAGGGTTTTCTCCCTTCTCTCTCTTTCAGACCAGATTTCATTCTGGACATAAGAAATTTTTGCAATAATTTCTGCTTTTGCAGAAATCAATACATTTAGTCCCACTAAATTACCCTTCTGCCAGTATCCCTTCCTGCAATAGAAACAGATCTAGCCAGTTGCATCCTTTTGTCAGGATCTTTTGTCTTTTCCTGTGGGGTACATTGCATGACATCACTCTGAGTTGAAGACAAAGGTCCTTTGGTATGAATAAGCCAGGTTTTTATCAAGAGTATCACAGGACGATCCCTCATTAGTACTTAGCAAAGTCAAAGAACTCAAAGTCAAGAAAGACCACACTTGTAAGAGCATGTACGAAAACAATAAGGCACGAAGAAATGTTTCAAGACACATCATGGTCCTGAAAGCCTACCCTAGCAAATGCAATAACAAATGCTTTCTATTTCCTCTCACAGAACACTCATCTCAAAGAAATTTTTTAATGTTGTGGTACTAACTGTACATGGCCACATATTTCTTCCCTTTTTTTCCTGAATTAGCAGAGGAGAAGAAAGCAAGAAAGCAAAGCCTCTGCCAGATTTATGACTGTATTTTTGTTTGACTTTAGTACCAAAAAGTACTAAAATCTGAAATGTAATCAAAGAGCAATGATCAAATGCCAGAACTGTGATTCTGAACATCATTTCCAATTCCTCTTGAAGATGGAGTGTGATAACTGTAAGAAATAATTTATGGCACTCTTCATAGGCACAACCTAAGGCACATCATGACAATACAGACATACAGTCCAACATCTAAAGACACACTGCCTTGGCAGATAGTCAATGTCTTCTACAACCTTAACTTTAGGCTACCAAGAGCCCACACACATCAGGAATTCAAGCAAATTTGACAGGAACAAGACAGAGTTTTGGTCAAGGGATAGGATTTATTCTACTCATGGTGAAAGTGGTTGCCAGACTGGATATCATTTCAGCTTTCTTTTGGCTCAATGCCACAGTACATTTGAGGGACTGTACATGAGCTCAGTAAAACATAACATTTAATCCCCTTCCTTCTACAAGGTGCAAGTCTCCAGCAAGGACTCTGGAGAGTGCCAAATTCCATTTTTAATTATGGCCAATGGGCTGAGAAATAAATTGTAAATAATCCCCACAGTCTACAGTAGGAATAAAGGATGAAACATAGCCCTCTAAAAGAATGAATATGAACTAATTTTCAGGAGCATCATCTGAAGAAATACACATAATCATGAGGATGACTTCTACAGTTGTTTGGTAGTTTTGTTCTTGTTCATGTCTTTCTAGAGTTTCTCTTCTCCTTCTCTGTGGGAAAGTTCTCTGATCTGTCGAGCCTTTCTTCTACTCCCTCTGACTTAATCCTCAAGATATCAACCCATGCATGAATTCCAGAGCTTCTACTGAATTCAGCACAGCTTTTCAGTACTTATGAGAATCAAGTTCTGTTTAGTTAAATGACAGAGAATGAATTCCAGAACCTGTTTCTTAAAACACTTGACCTGAAACTTTTAGTCTGAATGTATTTATTTCAGGTCCTAAGTAACAAGCACTAATAACAGACTAGGAATTTTTACAGGCTTAAATACACAGAATAAATTTGACAGTCCCAATTTAACACATAACATTCTAATGTTGTAAAACGTATGAACTACACTGTGATAATGCTAATCCAGCATACAACTTTAATCAGATCACAGGTCACTACCACGTAAGTCTTCAACTCAGTGTCAAGAGATAAACAGTTCCCTGACCAATGATCTCAAAAACTACCCCAATGTCCACCAGCCTTCAGAAACAAATGTCACTACTGCCACAATCTATCAAATAAAATCTCTGCTGTAGGTCTCATACATTACAGCTTATGAACCAATAAGATGACAACGCCTGACTTTAAAATGAACTAACTTCTCCTGTTATCTCTGTCTCCCTCTCTAAACAGTGAGTCATCCACAGTGCAAGGTTTAAAAGCCATGCAATTGAATGAGAATATTAATTACACAAATTGGCTTTTAACTGCAAGACAGATTTTCATTCATTTCAAATTAATGAAAGTGTTCATGACAATCTCATACCTGAAAATTAATAAGAAGCAACTTAACTTCCCTGCCCTGTTCCTTGCAACACTTACCAACTCCAGGTTTAGATTACTTGGTGTCAAGTCCCAGTGCAAGTTAAGATTTCAGCCTTCTACTAAGCAAAACAGTAAAAACCTCTGTCCTTGCAAGAGCTTTCTTCTGTCTTCTGCTTACTTTGATGAAGATATTCTAGGACTTGTAATAGTTATTTCAGTCTGGCATAATTTTAGAGTTGATATCTCCCCACTGCAAAGGCATACAAAACACAGTCATGACAAAATCAGCTATAGAAGACCTAGTTTCCATTCCACACACAAGTTGGGGATTTTTTAATACATGTATTTTTAAAGTTTTTAAGATGTTACTGTGGTTAAAGGGGAACAAAACCCAACTGCAAACTCTTTTCCAGAGAAGAGGCAGAACTAAAAGTTTACATGATTGGTAAAAGCTCATTCACAAAATTACTGGTACTTTTTTGTCTAATTAATATTATATGAAGGCAATCAGAGCTCTGATGATTCAATCATTTATGCTACTGTTTTAAGATCTTGTCACAGCTACAATTCAACAAGCAGGTGAATAGTCTTCATTGTTAAACTTCAACTGTTACAAGACTTCTGAAGAATCTCAAAGTTCAGAACAGGAAAAAAAAAGCTAAATATTTGCAGGATGTCACATGCCCTAATGTTATTCAGGGTCAGCATTCGAAAGAATGGGAGTGCTTTCTTTATTGTCTTCCTAAATGCTTTGCTCCAGCACACAACTGTTTCCATTAGGTCAGCAACTCCTCTTTGCACACACACATTGATAATTGCAAAGATGTTCTGGGAAAGAAGAAAGCAAATCCTATCTAGTTAAATAAACACCAGGCGCCTGGGAACCTGCGTGCATTGAGAGAACACCCTGAGACACTGAATGAAGAGCTGGAAGTCAAAACCCAAGCTGAGTACAGTCTCACTGTGGGTCTAAGTGCTCATTATCCTTGTGCATCTAGATTTCCGCTATCAGCTGGTGAGTGATAAAGGTATTACTGATGTGGGCATAGGAGACATTGCAATCAACAGTGCCAATATTCCATGTCAAAGGTTACAAAGGCTTAGCAATAATATACTATGGAAAATCCTTTCATTATAATCAGTAAGTGAAGTTACTGCCTGCCATCCAAATTCGATACTACGTATTAGTGATCTCAGATCTTGATTTTCCAGCTTAGAACTAAAATGCATTATGACAATATAGTTTCACATTCTATTTATACATTTGAATGTCAGCTCTTTCACTGGACCTACTGTTTTCAGTTATGTTTTCATTATCCATTTCCTTTCTCTCTTTTATAGTTCACATTCAGTGTTTCATTGGGGTTTTTCAGATGAAAAATACAGAAAATTCCTTGACTATCTAAAACCACATTACTCCCCTCTGAAGAAAACAGACCTGCTGGGCTAAAACACCCAGCTTTTCCTGGTACCAGGCAAAGCACAACCAATCTCTGCAATATATTACAAGATACCTGCAATACTGACAACACAAAAATATAAACCCTTAGAAAGCCCAGGAGCTGATGGGTATTTATGAAATGATGATGTGAACTTAGGTGAGCAAATAGAACCCAAGAAGGAAGAACAGGGGTAACAATTAAAACTTTTATTTTATTCTCTTTCTGGAAACAGAATCTATTTCAGCAGGAATAATATATAGAATAGAGACAATAAATAAATCCAGACTCTTCCTGCACAGACGTAATCCTATCATATACTTGTTTTTTCTGCTGGAGTTTCCACATTTCATATTCTGCTGATATGACATTTTATCAAAACAAAACTTTAAAGAGATTTCCTTTAAAGGTGTCTTAAACTGCACTGAGTGCAGAATAAGAGTTAGCACAACTACATGCTTCCTTTTAATACAGCATTTCGCTCCAAACCTGATCAAGAAGTCAAACACAGGGGGCTGTGTATGAACCTGTTAGAGGAGAAGGAGTTTAAGAACCTTGGCCCCTGAGTCATCATATATAGTAACAGGTCTGCTAAAAGATCATCACACCAATGGACCTGGGAAAGTGTTGTTAACTTGGTTCATTTTAGCATTCATATACTGTATTTGCCTGTTCACTCTCTTGCTTTCTTCCTATACTGTACCTGCTCATTTACTCTCTTGCTTTCTTCCTATATACATCTGGATAAAACCAGCTGTATGTCATCCAACAAACTTCCAGTGCAAAATCTCCCACACAAACTGTCCTCAGAGCCAAGGACTGGGGTGAGGGCTGACTCGCCCAGCCCCTTCCTGAGGCCATAGCCCGCAGGGGTGGTCAGGAGCCCCCCTTGCTGGGCCTATGTCCCTTTTGCTGTGTGTGGTAGCTCAAACTGAAGGCATGAGGCAGCACAGCAGCTGATGACTGCTGTTTGATTGACACTGAATGGCATTGTGCCCCTCAGTCTTTGCCTGAGTTCTACCTGCTTCTTCACAACCATGAGTAAACCCCTGACCTACTCTGTAAGAGAAAGCAGCCATCCTTCCCTCACTCCCTTCTTCTCTTGATGGTTTTTCTTCTTTCTCTTGAAAAAAATATGGCAGAAGCACCTTTCTGGGCACATTTTAAGAGCCAACAGCAAAGTAACCAAAAGGCTTCTCCCAGAATCTCTGTAGAGGACACAGGAAGGAGAAGGACATGATTTTCTCCTCAGTGTTTCACACTGACCATCCCACAAAGTGGTTGACTAAATGCCTGCTCCCTTTTGAAGGTGTCTGTCATTTCTCAGGGAAAATAACCATCTAAGACATGTTTATATGAATTGAGACAGGATTCCCCACTCCTTCACGCACATGAGTCTATCATGGTTTAAGAACGGTATTCTTCAATTTAGTGCTCCCACTGAATCACTCCAAACCATGCGCTGCTTGATTACTCCCCTCTTCCTCTCCTTCTCCCTCCTGCAGTGGGCTGGAGAGGAGAATCCAAAGAGGCCCAAAAGAGCTGAGATAAGAACAATTTACTGGAAAGAGCAATGAAATAAGACAATGAACAGTAACAGCCACCATACAAATATGTACAAGAAAGAGGAGAATGATTCACATGTTCACCACAAGGAAAACCCTCGACAATACCCAACCACTCCCTCCACCACACTACGTGACCCAGAAAAGGTACCCCTTTCCCTGTTTCTGGAAAATTACATGAGGTGGTATAAAACAACCTCCAGGTTCCAGCCTGGCCACTGCCAAAATTAACACTGTCCTGGATGGTATCAGAACAGGGTCCTGGGGCACATTTTATCTCACACTGTCTTAAAGTACATCTATGTCATATCCAGCAGGTCACCTTGTTATCAGTAGGTCAAACATCTATGGACGAGATTATCCTGTTACATTCCCTAGAGTTGCAGTGGATTTGTTTGAGAAAAGCATCAGTCTGTACCAACTGACAGATGTCCAGATGCCACTTTTGTTCCAACCCTGGTATCTCAAATGGTCCAGGTGACTAAAGATCTGCTAGAAGAGTCAAGAGGCAGTGGACAGAAAGGCTGGATGGCTCTGAAACATCACAGTAGCAGTGAAAAACATATTTTGATGGATACTTCATTTTAACAATTTTTTACCTGAATTGAAGGGCTGATGATGTGCTGTTATGATTCTTTCAACGTTATTGGTACAAAAAACATTTCATCAATACAGCTTTATAAGAAATACATATATGAGACAAGGAAACATTCTAGTTAAACTCAGTTTTCTATTAAAAAATGCATAGGAAAAAAAGTAGCATTGTGCCAGGACTGCAAGGAAGCAGAATCATCCTGAATAGAAGAGGATAGATAGACATGAAAGCAGTCTAACATCAACATTTTTACTGACAGTTAATTCAGTCAAGTAGAGGTGACAGAAATGGTGCTTGTCACTCTCGCAAAGAAAACAACATATTATTCAGCACGCCTTCCTGTCTGCATGCATCTGAGGGGTGAAGTACATAAGAAGAATGATGTTCATATACTTTCATTTACAAACTATAGAGATGAGAACAGACTACTTATGAAATCTGGAGGTATTTACACATAAACCCAGAAATTCTTCTTTTGGTAACAGGAGAACAGATAGCACACAATGGGAACCTGGGAGGAATGTTGCTGTGGTGGTTTGACCAGGCTGAATGCCAGGTACCCACCAAAGTTGCTCTATCACTACCCTCCTCAGCTGGACAGGGGAATAGTATGATGAAAGATTCATGAGTTGAGATAAGGACAAGGACATCCAATCATATCCAAGGATAAGGAGTGACCAATTACAATCATGGGCAAAACAGACTCAGATTGGGGTAATGAATTTATTTCCAACCAAAATCAGAACAGGATAATGAGAAATAAAACAAATCTTAAAAACCAATTTCTTCCATTCCTCCCTCCTTCCCAGGATCTACCTCCTCCACCAGAGTGACACAGGGAGACAGGGGATGGAGGTTATGATGAGTTCATTACAGGTTGTTTCTGCTGCTGCTCAGGTAGAGGACTTCTTCCCTTGCTCCAGCATGGGGTCCCTCCCCTACCAGGAGCCTGCTGCAGTACATACTTCCTGCAGCATCACAACCTGGTTTTGGGCATCCACCTGCTTCAGTATGGGTCTGCTCCATGGGCTGCAGGGGCACAGCTGCTTCACCATGGTCTTCACCAGGGGCTGCAGGGGAATCTCAGCTCCAGTGCTTGGAGCACCTCTTGCCCCTCCTGCACTGAACTCAGTGTCTGCATAGTTGTTGCTCTCTCATATTCTCAATCCTCTCTTCTCTGAATGCAATTGCATCTGCTCAGTAATGTTTTTTCCTTCTTAAATATGTTATCACTGAGGTGTTACCATCATCTCTGATTGACTTGGCCTTGGCCAGCAGCAGGTCTGTCTTGGAACCGGACTGGCATCCAGCAGCTGCTCACAGAAGCCAGCCCTGTAGCTCTCCTGCTACCAAAACCTGGCCACACAAACCAAATACAGTTGTAATAATGTGACCCAAGCCTATTCTTGCACTATCACACAGAGGAGGTGGTATTTATTATTCTAATTCTCTTCAAAACAGAATTTTAAATCAATACAAGTAAAATGAAAGTGTTATGATTGTCTACTTTGTCACATAAATTTAAAAATGTGAACAGAGCTCATCTGTGACATCTACTTTTATGTTTAATATCAATTCATGTTTCATATGCTAGGTATCTACTAGAAGCCTTCTGAAACCAGGACCCACAGTTTGAACTCTTTACTCCTGTATGCCATGGCTTCTGTACACATATGAGCCGGAATATCTGAAGAGGGTGAGAAAACCATATTATTCTGAAAGTATTTGTCTCTAAGGATGACAAATTCACATTCACTATTCTGTAACACTCTAACTAATAGGAATTAATATTATTAACCAAGAAATACTGAGAAGAAGAGTTGGAAAGGAAACTTATCCATTACATAGCACAAGCATTATGCATGGTAGCAAGGACATTTTGCTAGCCTCTAGCTCTCCTGTTCTGCACAAATCTACATATCAGTATGCTGACAATCACCTCAGTAACACCATGTCTCCATGTCATCTCCCTCCCCATGACTTTTCTCCTCCCATTCTGCTCTGATCATCCAGACACCATTTTGCTAAGACCCTCTCCTCTTCAGACTTTGCACCTCTGCTCAAAACTTACACAAAACTATAAGGAAAACCAGGAAGGAATCAGTACATTGGTACTTCAGAAACCTTATGGTAATTTTAGTCCATTTACAGCTGAAATCACAACCGAATAGAAAGCTTGCCCTTCCTTTCAGCAATGATAAGGCCTTTCCCCTTGTTTCATTGATCATTCAAGAAGAGGCAAGAGCCTCCTACTTAGACGCCACATCAGCGAATACAGCTGCCTCTCAGATGGCTGGGCTAGAGGATATTGTACAATGACAAAGGGAGACTGTTTATCCCCCCAGAAGAGAGCAGAATGAACAAGTGTTTCTCAGGGGAAGCAAGGAAAACCAAAACCTTCCCTTCAAGTCCTATGGGCTTTAAAAACAAACAAGGCAAATATTTCCACAAATAAATGCAAACCAGTTCCTCAGCTCAAAGTTGAGAGCTCTGCTCTGAAGTTGGAGATGCATTCACAGGGAATAGAAAAAATGGCATTTTACAACAGCAATACTGCATGAATTGTAATGGAGTCTTAACCAAATATGATTACATGAAGATATTACTGCTTTACATATCTCCTTTGCATGTTCTTCTTTGAGTACTTTTGATTATTTTATACACAAGCCAATGGGTCAAGTGTGTTTATCGTAACAGCAGCACTTTCTCAAATCCCCATCGCTCAGTTCCACAACATATAAAATTTTGGTAACAACACAAATTTGTGGCCTACACATGCGCGGTGACTCTAAATGGATAACCAGAATATGCTATGATTTGGGGCAAGAGAAGATATTTCAGCAAAGCTGGAGAAGGGCAGAATTAGCCTCTTCCCAACTGCAGGCCCTGACAGCTAAATACATACAAACCCTTGGGGAGAGGTCTGAAAGAGATTATAACCAGTGGGAGTCATAAGGAGAAAGTATCAGAAGAAGTGTGGGGGGGAAAGCGGGGGGGGGGAAGGCATTGGGGATTGATTCATATTTTTATACTTCAGTTTTCAGCAGGAAATAATATAACAAAAAGTCATTAAAAGACAAGTTTATCTGCACTAGATATTATCTTGTATTGTAGAGCTGTAAAATGTTCTTGATCTGTCCAGACTGCTCTCCTTGGATCTTTGGGTGTCCCAGAAATAACAACTTCTTTCTTCCTGATTATCATCATTAGCACAGTACCCCCAAGCATAATAGAGACATTTTGTGAATGGCTGTGATAAAAAATGACCTCTTCTGGATACAGCAACCCACTAAAAACCAAGAGACAATCCTGTGGAGAAAGGTATCTTCTCAGGTCTAAGGCATAAGGTGACTGGAACCAGTTGTAGCGTGCCAAAAACAACTCTGACACTGACCACAGCAGACTCAGCTTCAAAGGGAAAAGAGCCCTTTGTTGCCCTCTAGTTTGAGTGTATGTAACATAGCAACACTGCCCTTGGGTAACTAAGTTTTCAAAGGCTGAGTGCTCAGCAGCACTACAATTGGAAACAGCTTTGGTAATAGCATCAACCACAACAAATATGCTCACCCCAGCTATCAAATTAGGTCAAAGTTGATGTTATTTCATTTTCAGGGGTGAAGTCTTTCCTTACTTTTCCTATTGAATGAACTTTGGAACATATTTTTCCAGGATCTGTTCATTTCCAAATTGGCTGGAATGCAGTGCTGAGGTAAGAGCAGATCAGAGAACAGTAAGTGCATGGGAGGAAAAAATACCAGACAGTGCAAGGAGCAACTGCAGAGAGCTGCAAGTGCATCAGAACCATGGTACTCAGAGCTTGGAAAGACAAAGTGAAGGGGAGATGGAGAAGACAAGGATGTCAAGGCCACAGGCCAGGATGACAGAGCTTTGACCCTACAAGCAGCACATATCGAATCCTGAAAATCACCAGCAGCAACCTCTAAATGCTTAGTCATAATTAAGAAAAATAGCTGTGTAAGAGGCTTCAGTAGCAGATTCAAGACACAGACAGTCTTTCACAAACAAATCACAGGTCAGAATTGTGTATCAGATTCCCTCTACAGCTGGCTCAAGCACCAGCTGAGCTTTGCCTTGGCTTGGACACATAACATCAGGAGTGTCTTTTCTTCACCAAACTGTGCAGTGAGGGTAATGAATACAAACTGACACTGGCAAGCTGCAACACTTAGAACTTTATCTGAATTCCTGTATAACTTGTTCAAAAATTGTATCTTCACTCCCAGACACAAACCACATTCTGCCATTTTTTATCCCTCTGGCTGTGGCATTTTGTCATATCTCTTTGCTTTGGTATTGCATCAAAACTCCTGTACAGAGAAACTGATATTGCTTTGCTATAATTTGTCTCTATTTTATCAACAGGAAAGTCTTAGAAACAAACATTGTGGTACTAATGATACCCTTTAAATTTTCCCTTCATAAAAATAAATTATCCTAAGATAATAGATAGTATAGGCAGTAATAGACTCTATGATTTAGTCTACCTTCTTGTATATCCCAGACATTAGATTTCATTTGTTAGTCTTCCACTACATGAAATACTTTGTTTAGCTACAGTGCATTTTCCAGAAATGCATGTAGTTAGGTCCTCTAGTAATCCCTCTTGAATTTAAAAGGTCCTGGGTCTGGCTTCTTTAAATGCATATGACGTTTTAGTCACAGGGTTCTGTCACACTTTTCTCTGCTAGATGACAAACAGCAACTTAGGTGCCTCTTGGCCTTCATTAAAATAAAAATGCTGTGATTAGTTCAGATTTCTAAGTGAGGCCTTCCCTTGGACACATGAACAGGTTTTATAGCTTTTCACAACATCCTCTAAACAGGAAGCATCTCATCAGTGAACACACAGCAAAAGTAACAATCTATACAGAAGAAGAATCACTCCAAGGTACCATTCTCCTGTATGTATACTCAAAGAGTTCATTGCTTCTTTTTGCCAACCATCAGGCTGAGAAGTCATGTTCAATTGTTGGTCTGCTATGATACTGAAATCCATCTCAAGGTCCATGATTTGCAGAAGACAAGCCTGTCTTGGGGTGATTCATCATGATATTGTATCCTGTAATCACCTATGCCAAAAACTTTTTACTGTATCCTTAAGACCCTGCAGCTGGGGACCTCATGTCTGTGTGTGCGCATGCACACACGTGTGTGTATGTGTGTGTGTATGTGTGTGTGTGTGTGTGTTTGTGTAGGTTGCATGTCGCTCACTTCATCTTTGCTTGGGCAAAGGTTTCTCTTTCCTTTTTGTTTTTTTCTTTTCCCTTGGCTCGGAGAAGCTGCAATAGCAATCTTTGAGCTGCCTTGAGAAAGAACTCCACAGCTGCCTATCTGAAAAATAATGGGGGCATAGCACTGACGGAAGTGGAGCAGAGCTGACCCCCTCCAACCCAAGCCACCGTTAAACGCACCAAGCTGGGGAGAGGAATACACCAAGTGGCTCCAACCCAGCTGCTTCACCTGCTGTGCCCGTTCTGCTGTGCCTCACTGTAGGGAGGAGGTCAATGGCAGACAAGCCATCAGGTCTTCATCTGCTGCTGGAACTGCTCTGTGAAGCTCCAGCCTTCCCAAGACAGAGCTGGTGCCATCTTGTATCCCATATTGAGACTGGGTATTCCCAGGCATGTTGGGTCTCTCTTTGTTCCAGTGGGGTGGTGAGCTCTAACAGTTCGATATCTAGCAGTTATTTACTTTTTTCCCCCTGCCTGCTGGCATTCTGTTTGTTAATAAGCCGAGGTTTTTTCCACTTTCATCTATCAGTATTCATTTCCTATTGGTGCAACGGGATTGTTGGAACCGTTAAAGGAGTCGACTCATTCCAGAGTGGTCTTCTTTGAATTGTCTCAAACCAAGACTAAGCCCCTTCTCCCCTTTGTAGGTAGGATGCACATTCTTTGTTCCTGTATGATCTCACACTTAGCTGGATTAAAATAAACTTTACTTAAGTGGCTCAGCATAGTAGCTGATTCAAAGCACTTTATAACAAAGTCCCTATCCTCCCCTTTTATCCAAGTATTTTTGTGTTATCTGCAAAATGTGGAAGTAATTTTGTATTTATTTTTAGACCTTTAATAACTAATACTAAGCTTTCTATTGATCTCTGAAGAACATAATTAGAAGTAACCCACTTAATAATCCTACACTGACATCTCCTTTCTACAACAGTCTGCTAAGTATTAACTTTTATACGTACAAATTTTGTACAACATTTTTTTTCTCTTTACTTAAATCATAGTGCCTAAAATGTTAAGTGAAATTGCAAGCCCCTAGAATTCTACTCCAGTCATCATAACTACCTTCACTGAGCAAACTCATTATTTCATTACGCATGGTTTGGGTTTTTTTCTATTTTGAATCAAGCTGGTTTTGTTCCTTTAATTTCTTGAGCATGACATATTTGCATTTCCATTATATTGTTTATAAGATGATGTCAATCTACAGTCCTTCCAATCAGCTTTCCTACCCTTTTTTGGTATATTGACACTTTAATGCTCTCAATGCTTCCTGAAATTTCCCTTGCATTGCAAGGTTTAGAAGTTTACAATATGGAGCCAGAGAGCTCTTCAGCCAGTCTTTGGGACTCTTAATTTTCCAGACCATTTTAGTCTGTTTATTTCTGGTAAACAGTATTTGACATTGTCCACATTTACAAATGCATTAAAAGCACAGCATAAACTTCATGAAATATGAATACATTCTCATCCTCCTTAACGAAATGCGTAAGTATTTAATGAAGCACTTTTGACTCAATGTACAAATTATTTTATTACCATTAAAAAATTATAGGCCAGTATTATTGCTAGGATTTCTTTCATCAGTGCATCACAACTTTATTCTGAAGAGGCTACAATTACAGAGGAAAGACGCTCACACACATTCTGAGAGGACAAAATACAGCTGTTGTACCACAAGTACTGATGGCTTTGCTATAGTAATTGTGGAGTAGCCAGGCAATAGGTCAGAAATGTTTTATCATCTTAGAGAACAACATAGGGATGGATGTGAGTTGAGAAACCTTTCTAAAAATGAACTGCACTTCTTTCTTTCCTTTCCCAAGATAAATGCATGTGTCCCGACAACTACTGTCAGCTTCCTCAGCATTCAGACTGATTTGAAGCATGACAGCTTGAAATCTCCATAACCTGAAATCAAGAAAACACCTAAAAATGAGAGCATAAAGGCAAATTTATATGCTAGACTTACTGGTATAGTGTGTCTCAATAGACAGAGCATTTTACTAAGAATGGAAAAATGTCCTGTAAAAAGCTCCATACAACACAGTAGGTATTTAAATCTAGATGGCAGAAAAGATTTAATGCTGCCCACAGGTAATCTGATTCTTTTTAAAAATACCTCAGTCAGGGGAGAAAGAATAAAAGGAGACATCACAAGTAACGGGACGAAAAGAATAGGCTTACTTAACTTGATTTTGTTAAAAATATATAAGGATTTTTAGGTTTTCTTTTTATTTAAAGTGGTTTGAATTCTCTTTTCACAGAAACCTGTTTTTAGCACTACTCATCCATAAAGAAGAGGCTTCTCTCAGCATATGACATTTAAAAAGGAAACAAAAAGGAAAAAATAACGCTCATGTTATAGTAGTCACCTCCGGCAAGTTTTTCCAAGGCCTCTGAGAGGAAAACCCTTTCCATTACGTAGAAATAGCCTCAGTCGACTTTTCCACTCCTTCAACTGCCAGTTTGCAGCACATGTCATCTCAAAGGTCTACCTTTACATCTACCTTTTACCAACTGACCACATCTTTTCCTTGGAAAGGGCATTTTAAAAAAATAATAAAAAACCCCAAACAACAGAAACAACATAAAAAATTATTGCAAATCCTCCAGAGGATCCTGAAGTAACAATTGTTCACTGCTAGCAAGTCCCAGCTTGTGGTAGATGAATGAAGTATTATCCTCAAATTTCAAATCCTTGGGCAAGACTTACATTTAGTGTTGCTAATGCTTTAGGAAATAGTAATTGAGATAGTTGTGGTATTCTATTTATACTATATATTCCACAATGTTTAACATACATGATTTTATCTGCTTTGCAAAGATGAAATTATGTAAAGACTGAAGGATTGTCAGTTTACTTTTTTGGCTAGTATAGATGGAATATAAAATGAAAATTGGCTATCCAGAAGAAGCCACGACTACTGTAAAACTCAGAATAACATTCATGAAAGTCTCCTTCTCTGGAGGGAGAGATTGCCTCATTTTCAAACAAAATCAGGATTACTCAAAAAGTCCAGAAGTCATTTCTCCTGAAACAAAGTAAAATATTTCTTTGAAAGAAAGGAAAACCTGCACACCCAATTGATGAAACCATTGCCTTAGAGGCAAAGCACAGGTGAACATCACTGTAGCCATGCAGTCCTGAAGCACATTCGTGACATGACACAACCAAAAAAGTTACACCTTTTGAAAGTGGTATTTTACACATCCTTCACTTCCTTTCACCTTGAATACTTGTTTTTAAAGCACTTGGTCAAAGAAAACATTTTTATAACTCTCCAACTTGATGGGTAGAAATTTACTGAACTCTTCAAATAATGACTCCTGCCATCATGAGTTCTCATATTGATACCTCAGATGACAATCTTCAACCACAATACTGTCACGTCAACACAGTGAGCTAAACAACTAGTTAAAATCAGTTTTCTCTGAAAACCCCTGCCTAAATAGCACCTGCCCATTTCCATTCTTTATATACATAAATGCGCAGCTTTGACATGCAAATCAAATGGTTATCCTTCCAAACGACCACGCATTATAGCTATTGAAGTCTACAACTTCCTCATGAAGGGAAGAGGAGGGGCAGACACTGACCTCCTCTCTGGTGATCAGTGACAGGACCCAACAGAATGGCCTGAAGCTGTGTCGGGGAGGTTTCCGTTGGATATTAGAAAAAGGTTCTTCCCCCAGAGGGTAGTTGGGCACTGGAACAGGCTCCCCAGGGAAGTGGTCACAGCACCTGTCAGGTTCAAGCCTGACAGAGCTCAAGAAGTGTTTAGACAATACTCCTGGGCATATGGTGTGACTCTTGGGAATGGTCCTGTGCAAGGAGAGAAGCTGGACACCTTGTGGATTCCTTCCAACTTAGCATGCTCTGTGATTCTGTGATTATTTTGTCTGGGGTGTCCTGGCGGTGTCTGGGCATCTGGGTGGATTCCTTCCAACTTAGCATGCTCTGTGATTCTGTGATTGTTTTGTTCTTACACAAATGCAGATGCAGTTTGCATGCATAGTTTTTAAAAATCTGCCTTTGGTCTGATCATTTCTTCACACTGAAAAATCCTGTGTTATATCCTGAGCTCCAACCCAGACTTCAGGCACCAGAAAAAGCTATAAAAAGTATAACAATTTCTAAAAGACCCATTTTTCTTTTCATTTAGTAGAACTGTAACATATTCTGCTTCTCTTAAGTGTTTTATACCATAATGTAATACACTAACCTTTTATTACAGAAACATGAGACCTGAAAGTTTCTGAAAGACTTCTACTCAATTAGCAATTATTTTCAAACTTCAAGCTTAGCCTCTTAGGCTTACTTCAAAACTGTTTCTTAAACATACATACACAAATCCCACATACAATTAAAATTTACTTTCTCTCTAGACAAACAAAACATATGGTCTGAATGTAAGGTATTACTTAGGAACTGATGGTGGCAATCCCCACAGAGAGTAAAAGGTACATCATAAACAGACCCCCAAATGCATGGCAACATAAACTTACATACCATTTGAAAAAAATGGGATGAGAAGGGAGAATATCTTAGTCAATGAAAATGAAGGCTGGACATCTTTTTAACTAATACTTCTAAAACCAAACTGTTTCACACCTGTTATAAGCCAGGACTGAAACTGCAATCAGGAACAACTGTTGTCCCATGAAGAGTACATGCAAACCCCCACTTCTCTGAATATGGCAGCAACAAAGATCAAGAAACTATTTTCAAGGTCCTCTGTACAGTACTGCTTGTACCCAAGCTCCTTTACCTAGTCTTAAAGTAAACTTCTGCCCTTCCAGAGGTCTGTGATACTTCCCTGCCACCACTGCTGCTGCCACCTCCTGTTAGCTCAGGTTTGTGTACAACCCAGATCTGTAGGGCGATCTTAATGTCCATCACTGCCACTTGAATAAAATTCAGCAAAAATAGTCAATGATTTTAAGTCAGCAAAATGATATTGCTACCCTCACATACTATTGGGGGGTAAGAATATATGTATACTTCAAAGAGCAGAGTGAGGCCTAGACTGGTCAATCTCATAGTTTCTCAACTCACTCTTTATTCATCAGCTCAGATCTTGGAAAACTCACCAGAGGGAACTGAGTGTCAGAAGGCCTTGACAAGATGTGCTGTGGAAGGGAAAGAGGCATGGAGATAGCTGTGGAAAGGCAGACAAATGCCATTTTTGCTTTATAACTTCTGTGACGCTCATTTCGTAATGGAAGCACTTGGCTTTTGGTCAGCCTGAAAAATACTTCCACAGCCATTAACAACAATGCTGTCAGGAGTCATTTATATACAAAGCAGTCTGACATACACTGCATATCCTATGAACCATAAAGGGAAAACACTATGCATTCTCACTTCGGAAGTTACTCTTAAAAACTCATGATACTTTTTTAAACTCTCCCTACTTTCTACCTATCTGCTAGCTGGAAAATTTATATATTCAGCCTTTTTGTTCTCTCAGAAGACAGACAAAGTAATCTAAAACTAGATCAGCAGTCTCTGGAGTAAGTGTAAAGTATACCCTTGCCTTCCTAAATCCACTTCTTTCTGTTAATAAAATACAAATATCTGGCTAGGCACAAAGCAAACAAAGTGCAATGGAGGAAGGAAATGTTTTTGAAGAGAGTATGAGTGGAAGCAGTGCATATGAAAACTTAGCATGAAAATCAAACCCATTTTTCTCAACAAACTTGAAGAGCAGCCTCAGAGCCCTCTGTGTGGAATCCTGCTGTAGACCATCCAGGCACCACACAGATCAGAAATAGGGCTCCAATCCAGGTACCTGGTCTTTGAATGACTACAGATCATGAGAATTCCAGGTACATGAACAATGCATCAAATCCCTTTTATCTACCCATATCTACCCTCAATTTTCCCCTGACCTTTTCCTCACAGGTGTGGGGATGTGGGGGAAAAAGGAACTATGCAAATAGGATTCTGCTTCTTGAAAGGAACAAGAGGGACATGTCTTTACAAACAGTGAGGCCTGCTGGTAGATAAGGCCAGATACTGATAGGTGAAAGAAGCAATGGGAGGAATCATAAATTCCATAGGAATTCCATTAATTGACACAGACTGTTACTCACCCAAGAACATGTTAAATCTGTGGACTTAGAGAAAAAGAAGAGAGACACAAAGAAAACAAAGGGGGGGGGGAATGTACATTAGAAGGGGGTCTGTATTAGGTGATTTGGGAAACCTGTACCTCTTGAGTACCTCAGCCAAGAGGAAAAGAGAGAGAGAACCTGCGGCTGGGAAATTAGGATAAAAAGAGGCTGTGTCCTCGAGCAATTTGAGAGACCCCATGGGAAATGCCGATGACCTCTCCCTTTATTCATGAATAAAGTTACAGGACTCCTCTGTCTCTTTTTTGGACATAAATCTCTGGTGTTTGTGGATTAATTTTCCTGATATTCTCTAAGAAGAAACATTCTTGAGAATCATCATGTTTCATGTTTGTTGTAGTTATAAAGTATATCCGCTCTACCATCTTTCCCTCGTAATACCCAAAGACTCCAACTCAGGCAAAAAACTTCAGATTAACATCTCAGGAGGCTTTCCTAGCTGCAAAGAATTGAAAAGGCCATGCTCACCAGGTAGGACTGGTAGGAAACCATCATCTTCACATTCAGTCTGTGCACCGTGAACAACAGAGAATGGGAATAAGATTGCCAAGCCACATTGGTCGAGGACAGGTTTGTATTTCCAGATTCATCTTTTATTCCAGGATGCATGTGTACTCTTTTCAACTAATGTCACAGACAAATCTCAATCTTGTTAAGAGTCAGTTTAAAGATACCTGCCTCTTTAACCAGCTACAAGCACTTCACAATATTACTCTGGCAATGTGGATTTAAAAAAACCAAACAAAAACTCCACATACAGACAAGCAAGCAGACAAGCAACCAAAACCAAAACAAAACACGCCTTCCACAAACTGAACCAAACAGATCCCCTAAAAAAATGTTCCAGAGACTCAATAAAAGCTCACGAACATCACCATATGCTTTTCTCCTTCCCAGTCAGACTCACTGACATAGAGCTGAGTATTTAGCTCTCAGCTTCAGCTTCAAACTAGGAGAGTGTGCTTGGCCTTGGGGCTTCACCTGACTTCGGTGAGGGATTTCACAAGAGCATGTTCTCTGTGTGTACTGCCATCCAAACTGCATTGCAGCCCTCACCAGGGCAGTGGGCTTCCCCACAGGAGCTCCACATGCTGAGGTAAATTGACGTTTTGAAGACAGCCTGTCATGAGGGGCAGGGACAGGTGACCTGGGAATTACTCCTCAAGATGTTGTCTTGGATATATTTTTTTATCCCGTCCTATCTTTGTTTTTTGTTCTTGTTTTGTGTCCGGGATGGCCACTGCGACCCCCCACCCCCGGCTCTGGGAATATCGCAATAATTGCAAGCCAGCCTGGGATTTCCTGTGAGAGTTGGCAGGGAGACAAGGGGAGCTCTGCCTTTTCCGTCCATGTGGGCAATTTCAGGCAGTGAGGCAGCACCGGTCTCTCTGAGGAGAGACACAGCTGCCGCTTGGTTTTTGCCTGTTTTTTCCTTCTTTTCCCTTTGACACTGGACTTACTAACTGACTGGAACTTACTGGCTTGCTTCCCTGCCTCTCTGCTGCTCGGGAGTCCAGAGCCACTGCATGTTCACCCAGGAACACCCCATTCCCCCCCAGGCGGCTGCTCCCTCTGCGCAGTCCGGACCCAGGGACCAGCCATCACCACTGCGGAGTTTCTGCCACCTCTTGCTTGCTACCTTGGATAAGCCAGCCCTGCTATTCCAGCTTGCCGCTCTGAGGTCCCTGCCACAGCCTGTCCTGCCATCCAACCCTTCCGCCATTACTGCATGTACACTCAACTGACCTCACACCACAGCGCCCCCTGCAGCTGCGGGGAAATCATCGCACCTGCCCTGCCCAGCTGGGAGCCCGACAGCGCCCCTGCTGGCTGTGACCGTGACTGCACCAAAGGGGAGGGTGCCTGGTAGCCCAGAGCAGGCTGTTACTGGGTTTTTCTGGTTTTGTTTGTTGTTGCTATCATTGTTGTTGCCGGTTTGCCTTGTTACAAATACTAGTAAAGAACTGTTATTCATTTTCCCATATCTTTGCCTGAAAGCCCCTTGATTTCAAATTCGGAGGGAAGGGGGCCATATTCTCAATTCCAAGAGAGGTTCTCGCCTTCCTTGGCAGACACCTGTCTTTCAAACTGAGACAGATGTCCACTCTTGCTTTCTCCACAGATACTCTTCTTTTCAAATACATATTTTATAAACTACAATGTTCACCATCTCTTTTCCCCCACTCCATTAGAATGGCACTGCAAGTGCCATTTAAAGATTGAAAGATTTTACCCTACTGTGATGCCTTCATCAACACCTTCATAGATATTACACAAATCCCAACAGTGGCAGCTCCCTGTGTGTATCTTTAGAGGAAGATACACACTGTCTCTTCCCACCACACTGTCCCTGAGGCATCCTCATTGTGTTGTGTCAGCCCCTAGCTAAAGCCAGTCGGAGAAAGGTCCTTTTTTCAGGCTCTGATTGTAAAAGCCCTTTGCTTGAAAGCACTCGAAGACCTCTTAGATCTTTATTTTATTACTATGAGCTTAATAGTAAGCATTTTTATTTTTTATACTTTTAAAATATACTCCTTGTGGAAGACTAATTTTGTCTTCAGCAGTGGCATGTATACATTATGTCGAATGCAAATTGTCTGTGTAGATGTTAAAAAGATAAAAAAATAAAACAGTTTAAACATGCACTTTTTCCAACCATGCTGAAACACAAGGACAAGTGAAGTCTTACTTCCTCTACATCTCACAGCCACACCACACAGAAAATTTCATTCCCTACACAGTAGCCAACCAAAAAGGTACAACAGTGTGAAAAAAGAGTGGTATAATTGAAATCCTTTTGCAGCTGTAATTATAGCAGTTGCTATGAAGCCAAAGCTTAATTTTTGCAAGCCAAACTAAAGCAAAAGGAACAAAAGTACTGAAATTTGTTTTGAATGCTATAGGGGAGGTTTTCTTTCCTGCTGTTTAATCAAAGCAGTGAAGATTGGGGTCATAAATAGTCTTGAAAGCTGTACTACTGTTCTCCGCTGGGAATCAGGCTTCTCCGTATTTTTGCATCATAACACAGTTAAATGATATTCATAAATCATCTGGAACATTACCCAAAAAAGGGGGAAAAGAAATTCAAGCCCCAATCCTGCAATAGGCTCCATAATGGCTTAAATTCCTATGGCCACAGAGTAGCTAATCATTTACACATCTTAGCTGAGAAGAGTGTTGCAAACTAATGGAAAAGAGAAGAACCAGCCGTAATAACTCCATCCAAGTCAGTCAGGCAAAGCACAGTTGCAAGGGGGTGTTCTTACTGAAAAATGCAGGCTGAAGTATGCACACAACCAACCTGAACCTTTCAGACCTCATCATGGTCTAGAGAAACCTAGCAACGCAGCTAGAACTCAAATCTTTGAATTGGAAAACAGGATTTGATTTGTTTGGCTGTAGAATTTACATTGATCTGCTTTTTTTTGCCAAGATTTTATTTTTGCTTTTCAGCACAAAAAACAGAGACCTAAGAAAATTCTAAGAATAACTTAAGTTATGAATATTATTGTTATTAATAAGTTCCAGTCCTTCTCAGGGTGAGGGGACAGACTATCAATCCAAGAATCTCTGCTTGAAATATTTTATCCACATCTGTATTTTCCAGTTTCAATAAAGACGTTTCAGGTCCCATACTATTTGCTGAGGGTATGGGACATGCTCAGCTTAAGCATAAGAAGACAATTCAGGGACTCGTTTCTGTTCACAGTTAAAGCAAGCAGGACCAGCTATTTGACCAGAATTCAGCACTGCTGCAAGGCCAAGTAGCATTTTACGTTTGAACAGCACTGGCTCAGCTTATGAGCTCTGAGGATTACCAGTTTTCAAAATGACAATTATATGGAAATATTAAATGTGATCATACCTAACTAAATACAGATTTTGAATGCACCATCTTATTTGTTCTTCATGTATCTTCTACAGCTGGTTAAAGGGTTTGTGATTTGGATTTTTTTTCAAACTATACAAAATCTTTAAAAAGAGAATGTGTTTTATTATTCCTGTATTTGAGATAAATTGCTAGTTTAGCCAACAAATAAAACCTTTGTAAAAATGTTCATATATCACTTTGTACCATGGTCAAGAATCCATTTTTAAAAAGCAGCAAAGTACCTGTAATTATTTTGTCCCCATTTACAAGAGAATAATCAGTGCTACTTTTGACCTCTTCCAAACAACTGAATTATCAGCCAGTTTCTTAAATACAATATCTATATTCCTTTCTTTCATAGCTTCTCATTTCCCTATATAAACCTATTTTCTCTGAGATAAAAGGCTACTGCAGATTATGGTTATAACCACAGATAAACAGGATTCTGAAGACTGCTTCTCTTGCGATAGAAAGACAAACGTTATTATATTCAAGATGCAGAAAATTTTCTGCAAAACTGAGGGAGAAAAATTGCAAGGTCTTTCAGTGAACAAAGCCCCTCTCAAAACTCTTTGTGATTCTGTAAGGAAAAGACTGAAAGTATTTACAATTTTTTTTTACAAAATTCAGTTTAGAAATAATTAACTTTGAATTTGAAGGGAAAAAAACATGGAAATAAAAGTGAGGGCATGATTCACAATCATTTCCTATAGAAATTACTATCCCAAATAGAAAAACTTTGAGCATACGGTGATGGAAGAAAAACACTAACCACATCTGGAAGACAAAAATCAAGCCTTTTGTTCTAGACTATCTCTTTCCTCATAAGCATACAAGCAGAAAAAAAAATATACTTTCTAACGTTGTACTATGAAACGTCCAAAGTTTGAAAAACTGTTTTTCTTCTAATCTTCAAACTTCTGGGTATTTATGTAACTATCTTTTCCTGTCTTTTCCACTTGTACATACTGTGTTTTCTCAAGGCCACATCAATGTTTCCATATAATTTGTCCTTTACTGGAAACCCCAGTCACTCCTTATTCCCTGTACCTTTTAGGCATAATGCCTCAACTTTCCTACATTACAATTTTCGTCTCACTTGCAAACATCATTCACCACAGGCAGTATGATTTTACCTAGCTTCCATTTCTGATAAGCATTGAAAGAATTCTAACCCAAATATAAATGTTGAAATGAATGAACATTTTCAGAGTGTATTTCAGGAGTTGTACAAATTCACAGAAGAATTAATATGGAAAAGCATTAGTGCTTATTGGCAATACAACTAACAGCTTACTTGCAGTTGTTTAGAGTTTACATAGCTTTACTGTGAAATTCCTCCTTCCAGGGGTCTGAATCATGACAAAATGCATATTTCAATTACCGCACCGTGTTCTCATATCAAACCAAGCTCATTTTAACACAAAGTAAGTCAGTGTCTTTACACCTCTTCATGCAAATCTACTTATGTAGAATAATCTCACTATTACCATAAAAATTCATCTTATTTTAATCCATATGAATGCCTGCCACACACATTTGACTATTCTTGTCCCAAAAGCAGCAAGTACCATGCAATCCATCTTACAGAGCACAGTAAGAAAAACCATATTTTCTTTTTTGTTTGTGCCATGATGGGAGACCAGTTTCATTTTTTGTAAGTCATAATGTTTGCCAGCAAAGCTTCTGTTTAAAACACAGTGTAATCTCACTGAAAAGACACACAAACATCCAGCATTGATTGGTTCAAATGACAAAAGCAGCTTGGGTTTGGGATAGTTTCAGTACTTCTCTAGGGCCGGCATGGAAAGATTGCTTCATTTTTGTGTATTGAGGGTTCAATGGGGCAGTGTTAGATGTCGCTACAGCATGTCAAGTTCCCTTTAGCCTATTAATATGAAACCTTGAAGAGCATCATCATAATGAAGAAACTTTTCCCTCCTTGGCATGGTATTCATAAGAAGTGGTCCCTTTATACTTCAAAGAAAACACAGTCTTTCAAACTATTCCAAGTAATGCCTTTCAGAAGAATCGTATTTCATAAAGAGGAAAACCACAGGAGAGGAAAATAATACAGAAAGATTTAAACTTCTCGATCAGTTCTTAAACTACCTTAAGAAAAGAAGATTATTTGCAGATTAAATGTGCAGACAAATAACAAAAAATGTGGACATGGAAAGGGACACCTTTAAAGTAAGAAAATAGAGTTCCGTAAACGTGCAGATAAAGCAAAGAACATTCAGAATAAAATTAATGGGAATAATCAGCAGGATTTGGAAAAGATCACTATCTAATTATCTGTGTTACATCTCAAGAGTATAACCGTGTAGTGCCAGCTAAACTAGCTTTAGACTGAGTTGCTGATAACTATGTAGCTGCAGATTTTGAATTTGAGGGACTCCTGAATATTTTTGAGTGGAAAATAACTGCCTGCAAAGCTGGAGATGGGATTCATAGGTTTACATTTTTCCTATTTATTTAATTCTTAGTTTTCCAAGCACAATCTTGGCTATAGTCTTGCCCACTGCAAGCTTCGGGAAGGGATGCAAAAATCTTGATTTATTGACTGAAATTATCACATATTGTCTCATTAAACCCACCCCATCAAAGACACACTGTGCTACAGGACATGCTTATATCAGCAATTGCTCTGCAACTGTCTTTCCCTTCTAAAATTATCAGTCATTGCGCTCTTCCACCTTGAAATCTTCCAAATCCAAAGACCCAAAAATTCCCAGGGACACATTTCCTGTCCATGGACAAATGGTGGTATATGTACTTTATTAATCTGTAATCTCTGTCAAGTCTGTGGGAACTGGCCACTACCTATACGTTTCCTGATAATTATTAAACCAGCTGGAGGTTTAAATTAACTCCAAATGCAGCCCCACCTTCAGGGATGGCTATCAGAACTGCAGAAAAGAGGCTTCACATGCCACGACAACATGTAGAGGGGACCCTGTGGCTCAATGTCTCAGGGCTCTCTTTCAGGGACAACGCAGTGCCCCCCTTCTGGGTGCACTTTATACGCCAGTAAAAGAGTTGAGTGCAACTAGGGGGAAAATGGGTTCACTAAAATGGAAAAAAGGCTTTCACATGTGACGGGAAGTAGCTCCACCGAGCCTCACCTGGACAGAGAAACACACCCTGGATAATGCTGCTGCTTAAACAGCCAGCCTCTGTATTATAAATGAAGACCCCAAACACAGCTGGACACAGAAAATAAATTCCCCTGGGAGGGGTAGAGGATTTCTCTACACTGGTGGAAGAGACCATGGAGGGAAAATCAGTGTGGGATGCCCTGGATCTTCAGGTCCCCCCATGGATCCAGATGGGCACCCTCACAAACCACCCTGGCCAGGATATGTGCTTTCACAGACCTGCCATATCTAATCCAAACCTCTTCACTGATAAGCACACCTCTGTAAATTCTCCGCACACAAGGCTGGCATACACCATGGCTGCATATGCTTTGGGGCCAGGTGGGACAAGCTGCAGTGCCAGCGCGGCATTAGGGTTTGGCTGCAGACAGCACACACTGTATCTGCTGCTTCCCCCTCCTCACTCCATTTAACTGCAAGGGCACACTAACAATATTCACTCTCCAGAGCTTCTGCAGCTCTCTGAGTTGCCACTGGGGAATCATGACATGGTTTTACAGGAGTTTGACAGAGAAAAGGAGATGGCTGAGTGCCTACTAACACTATTCCCATGCTGAAATGCCCCACAGACAGCCATGGTCGTTCCTCTGGGACTAAGTCACCAGTGGAAATAGCATAATGACTTTTTTTTTAACTTGATGTCTTATTAAAAGAAGTCACATTGGAATGACACTGGATATCTGATAGATATGTTAAAGAAAAATCAGTAACAGAAAAAGAGCTGAAACAAAATCAAGTTTCAAAATACCAAAGGTATCATGCATGAAGAAGAAATGCCTTTCGTTACCAGAACTACCAAAATCTACTGACTGAAGACAGCCTACACCAAGGAGAAACACAGGCATAGGAAGCTTTCAGTCTGGGCAAAACATTTCATTGCATTCTCTCCATGACTGGTTTTGTTTTCAAACCCATACTCCAGTATCTTCTGAATTCTAGTAAAGAACAAGAAAACTGAGAAGAAAGGTCTAAAAGCTCAATAAACTACTTCTTATGTGATTTGTACATTTCTGAAGTTTACACAGATGTGACCTCTTGGTCACATCTAAACTGCCCAGTAATAGGCTAAACAGAAAACTCCCACAACAAAGAAATTCAAGTACATCCAATTCACAAACTTTTCAACTAAATAAATATAACCAATTCTCACACAAATCACTTCCAATGAACTTTTTTTTATGCATAGGTGCAGCTTACATTAGGTGCAACGTGGCCAAGTTCCCCTAATACACTGCGTAACCTGGCCCTACTGCTTCCGTTGGACGTTACCTGAAGAGGAGTGAAAGCTACACACTTACTTCCTTGGTAGTTTTGAGCAAATTGTTTTATTTCACTATGTCACCTTCTGATCTGTAAAACAAAGATAATGATATTCAGCTATCTTAAAGGAGCTTTCTGAGACTGATAATTGTCTGCAAAACACTTTACAAATGCAAAGCAAAATATTTTTCCACTTAAACTCCTATTGCTATGCTGTTTATTAACAAGAGGAAAACATCTGAGTGCCTAAAATAAAAGGCACTAGGCTATTGTTTCCCATGAGGCACACAGAAACACTAAATTGTCTCCAGGATAATCACAAATCATTTAACTCATATCTCACAAAAAAACTCTACAAAACCACACTCAGGACAAACTGCACTAATAGAAACAAGGTATTTGAGTGAATAACCCACAACCCCGCTGTGTATTCAGCACCACATGCTCTATCTGACCAGCAGAACAACAGTCCTCTTGGACTGAAGCCAAATTCCTGTGTACCAGCAACATGGACATCAGTGCACCTGATTTACTGAAACTCAGGTGCAAGTCATTTCCGGAAGTCAGAAATAGGATACAGGGGGATATTTTCCCTGTGCAATATGTTGTTATTTCACAGAAACCCTGTGAAGGCGGGGAGGAAGTTAATTTGGGCGTATTCATGATTTACAGCTATTCACACAGCTTGTTCAGTACTGGAGGATTTAATCTTGCAAGATTTCCCTGACCAAGAGTTTTCAGAACCACTGCAGCTCCCATTACAAAGAAACCAAAAAGCGTGATGATGCTACTTTCAGATTCAGCTGCATAATGGGTGATGCACTGTTGGCACAAGATACAAATGCTAATATAAAGCACAGGAAAAAACACTGAGATAAAAAGCAGCAAGAAAACTAGAGTGGTTACTAAATAAGGCAAACAATTTTAAAATTAATAGTTGGAATGGGACATTAGATCAGAAAGAAACACAGGACTTTCACCAGATGTTTAGCACTCTTGCTAACATGAATGGAAGCAGCATATATACTGGATGGATTGTGGGGTTGCTCATGTTTTTGGGGGATTTTTTTAATACCAAAAAAACCCAGAAACATTTCAGATTAAAAAGACAGAGTCGGGAAACATTACAATTTTCATGAGAAACTAATTTCTGACACCTTTTCCCCTGTTACCAATTAGCCACCAGAATCCAGTCAACAGAAATTTTTAAAAAATACAATAGCTATCATCATTATTTTTTGTGTGTGTCCAAAAAAACCCTAAAAGAATTATTTTAATTGTGTTAAATATTTGTCATTCTACAAGTCATTCGTCTCCTACTGATTTCTCCAGCTAATTTCACCTAAACAAGAATGAAGTTGAATGGTTGCAAGCACAGGAGTAGAAGTTGTATTCATCTCAGTGCAATCTAAAGTCACATGAAAATCAAGGAGCTCCAGTGAGCTCTCTGACCTTTCTATAGCAAAGAAGAAATGACTGAGTGTTACTAACTCTGCTTGACATGACTAGGGACTATGTTTTAATGTTTGACTCCTGCTGCAGTGCTTTAATTTGCCAATTCACAGTGTCTTCTGAGTTAGAAAATCTGTGCTTGAGCTGAACCTCAGGAGAGAGAGGGGCTTCATGTTGCATCTGCATCCTCTGGAGTTATCATCTGAACATAGTCTCAGGAAAACAAGTGTACAAACTTATAAGATTAGTGACTGAATGCTGTGATTGGACTGCATAGTCCTTGCAGTACTATTTAAATTAAAAAATAAAAACAAAACAAAACAAACAAACAAAAAGAAGAGATAGGACAAAAAGGTAATTACAGTAACTCCAGAATTAGCAGATGGAAAATTACTTGTTTCATTTTAGAATGCATCCATAAGGCTGTTCCACCAACCCCTCATCTGGAGACTTGGTCTTTTAACCAAAAACTTGACATTTTTAGATTCCTGACAAAAAGAAGACGCTACCCCCCTATTATCTCCAACTTCCAGTAAACTGAAGTATTATTAACTAGATGTTATTCGCTTTGGATTGCAAACAGCAAGTTCTACCCCAAGTGTCAGAGGAAGAGTAGGAATAGCAATAAACACAGGACTTTTGCAACTTCTCGGTAGCCTTGCTGTCTCTCAGCATCACCTTGCTTGGTAGCTGGCCACATCAGTACTGACAATCAAACTAATAGACTTTTGTCTAAACAACTTGTTGATACTTAGTTATCAAATCAAGTGGATTAAAAATACATCATGTAACAGCAGAAATCCCCGGACACTTGAACGGAGACTGGACACCAAAAATGTCAGTTTGAATGCAAAACAAATTAAATGGAGCACATTTTCTTGATGACAGTTACAGCACTTTTCTTTCCCAGTGGACTTAGTTGCATTTCATAAGAAGCAGTGAATGCTAATCAGTAGCAGCCTAAAATCAACCTAGTGTATCCACAGGTCAAACTGAGGCTTTTTTAGAAGCACAGTCATTAAGGGAGGACACCTTCGTCCTTTCTGTTTGTTTCTATTGATAGAACCAAAGCACCAAGACCACCGTAGGACCTCACCAGCAAATCAAAATTATACAAGGGGGAAACCCCAGGCATCTGGTCTATTTCAATCGCAAAGTTTTCCCACTTTTTGGAAGGCTTTAACCATCCATGTTCTTTTGTGTAAGAGAGAGGCTGAGTCATCCCATGTAGGAGTAACTATAAATACCTAATGCCAAGACCTCTGCACAAAAGCTGCAGCACTCAATATACACTATTTTGGAGACACTTGAATTCTGGAGAAAGAGTACGGCATGCCCTATTTAAGAAGGAACATCTGTTGCACTGGCTGAGAAGCAGCTGGTGTGACCTCCTGTCCCCAAAGTAATGTCAACTTACCGATGTTACTTTTTACAAGCAGTGTTGCAAGAATTCCTCACAAGAAGTGTTTGGAATGGAAAATGAAGCTGTTGCCAGAGGATTTGTTCAGCCAGTAAAACTTTGTTCCTTTCAGTGAAACACAGTCATTATGTTATCTCATAACAATGCAAATATCTGGTTCTCTTTATCCTGACAGTGTATTCTGCAGTTCATCTTGATATGGAGTGGAACACGAAGTCTATCTGCAATGCAGCCGTCACCACACTGCATTCCTACTCTTCCATAGTAGTCTGCTGATTTCTATGCCTCTGAAGATTAGCAAATATGAAATCACCTATTTTGATACCCAGCAGTGAAAGCCCACATACATAATTTTAATTCGATGTTAGGATTGCCTTTTTCTGCCATAATCAGATGTAGGAGCGTAACCCTAACACAAGAAGCCAGAGCAGGAGAACAAAGTTAATATTTATAACCACTTGAAGAAAGTGCCTAAGCACTTCCTACCCCCTGCACACAAAAGCAAAAGCCTACTCCAAAATCCCCTGCTAAATACTGTAAACAACCAACAGACTGTTGGAATAGGTCTTGGGTTTTCACTCACATACCCATTTTCCCCTTTCACACGCGCACTGGCTTGGGTTATTTTTAAACAAAGCATGGCTTGATGCTAGTTTAGCTTGCTAACTATTTCATTTTGAATGCATAATTAAAACCTTTAAGACCACATTATCAGACTTTTTCTTTTCTCTCTTTTTTTCCTGTTTCCCCTTTCTTCTTTGAAAGACTAAACAAACCTGAATTGCTTAACTTTTTTGCCAGAACTGTGAAAGGCATGACAAGAGAAGTCTAGATGAACACATAAGAATGAAAACTTCTGAAAAGCAAGGAAGTCTTAGTTACAACATAGAGCTTCTTCCCTGTGATCAAAAGGAGTAGCTAATTACCCTCTAATACATAGAAATTAGAGTGGACACTCACAAGTATTTACACAGATTCTTTGTTCCTCTCCATCAGGTTTATAAAGCAATCAACATCACAGTCGTCTGTAGCCTCCTGGAGATCAGTCAGTCCTGAGACATGATTTCTTAAACCTTTCCTGTGACAGTGCTCTGCCTGCACAAAATACACGCCCCCCCCTAACTGCCTATGAGGGGGTCTGATAATGCCTACAAGTCTTTTGCCTGTGGCTGGGATTTGCCAAGGAATGTGCAGACTCTACCATAAAAAAAGGTGGAAGAGGCTCACACCATCTTGCTATGAATCCAACAAGAATACTTCTTTCAGTCAAAACTAATAAGGGAAATCCCAAACTGCTTTCCCATCCTGCTCTCCCAACAAAGTACTCATATTTCTGATGCAGGACAAGAGCAACTTGAGCAAATCAAGTTTACACCCACTCTAAACCTGATTCAGGACACACCACCAAGTATATGATTTAACAATAAGGTTTTGGTCAATAGTTTACTTTTCTTCTCCAAGATTACCATCCTGGACAGGGAAGCGAAATAGCAAAGTGGACTGCAAAGCCAAGAACAGAACAGCACAGAGACAGCTTTGTGATGAAGGTTGTGCCAGTGAGAAATATAGCTTCAATTAGGAGCCCAGACTATCTGTATGGGATCAAACAAATCACTAGCTATGACATATGATAATGTCAATAAAGGACATTGGGGGATTACATGAGCCAAGAGAAGAGAACAGCACTATTTCTGCTATATACTCTCCAGTTCATTCACTTGATCTTTTACCAAAAATGTTTGTTATTAATCCTTCATTATTAATCCTTGAATTAGCCTACTCACCTTATGAAATCATCTCACTCCTCTAACTATCCTTATTTCTCTATACCTTTTCTAGGTTTGTCATACTCTTTTCTGAAAGCAAAGAAAGATGACAGTGCCCAGGATATGCACACACCACAGACATATCCTGAACACAAATGAATTTTCAGTTTGGCTCTCCATTTCTTTCATAATTCTGATCAAGAATCGATATTTTGGCTGCCACCTGAACTCATGTTCTCAATGACCTAGCTATATTAATTTCAACATTTCTACCTTGAATTGTAATAAACAGTTTAAACCTTATAATTTTGTGTACGTTGCTGGCTTATACAATGAACATTACTGGGAATTTAATCTGCCATTTTAATGCCTATTCACTACAAAATCTTTCTGTAAACCTGGAATAACATCATTTCATTTTTACTACCCTGAATACTACCATATTTATGGCACTTTCTTCCTACCATGAATTCTACTGCATCATCAGCACACTCTTGTTATCTCACCATTCATCCTTTTTCTGTATCACTTGGGAAGCACAGGCTAATGGAGTTCTCAGTGACACCCCAGTTATCTTCAACTACAAAATCAGATGATTATTTCCACTATTCAATCAGCTCCTAATTCATAACAGTACCTTTCATCTTTAAGGCTTCATTTCAACAAGGTTACTTAATGAAAGAGATTGTAAAATTTTTCTAGAAATTCATTTACACAACATCCAGAATAGTATCTTCATCAACTCTTTCTAATGAATGAAAACAGATTTATGAAAAAGAGATTTTCCCCTAAGAAATCGCATTGATTTTCCCTCATTCTATCATATGATTTATGGACATAATAATTCTGTTCTGTCTATGCTTTCTGTCAGTTGCCTTGGTATGTAAGGAAGGGAAACAGTATTTAGTCTCAATGAACTGCTACATTTGTATCACATTTGCCATTGTTCTGGTACCAAATAGCAAATTAAGCAGCTAATGTACTGGAGTTGTTAGTACACTATTTTCTATTTGAGTTACCTCAGAACTTTTGGGTGAAAACCAGCTGGTCCTGAAAAATACATACACAATTATTCATTGCATCAGTTGGTCACAAAAGCTCTTTGCTGCCACTTTCCCTGGAGACAACTCACCTGATCTGTCTCCTGCCATGTAGGATGCCTTCTAAACATTTGGAGAAGAAACATCCATTAAAAGAATTAACTGAGATTTTTCTGTCATGGTTTTGCTATCTGTGAATCTTCATTTCAGGACCTGATCTTCTAAGATCTTTTGGATTCTAACCTAGGCTTCTTCCTCTCCTCAAGCAGAGGGAAGCTAATATTCCTTTCATATCCAGTGCTAATATACTACTCACTGTCTTCATTAGCAGATGTTACCACCAGTCCACCACAAACATCTATTTTCACTGGATTTGTAAGTGCTTTTGAAGTCTTTGTTTCCACTACTTCTCTTTTATAAAAACCTTTTCTAAAATGAAAAAGAAACAACCACTATTTTCACCAGAATTAAATACTTAACTTGAAAATGTCTGAGTTGCTTTAGTGGAGTTTTTTCATAGGCAGTTTTGTCAAAAATGCGTCCATTTAATCCAGCCTTTGATCTCCCTTTTAGTTTTCCTTCTCCTTTACCTCCTGTCGTGGGTTTGACCC
>VZRL01004713.1:0-90774 GCA_013397895.1 Origma solitaria
CGCGGCCCCGCTCCGCCCGGGCCCGCACAGGCCGCCCGCTGCTTCTGAGGGAGGGCACCCCTCTCCTGTGCTCGGCCCGGGTCAGGCCGCATCTGGGGTGCTGTGTCTGCCTCTGGGATCTTCGGTGCAAGAGACATGGAGCCCCTGGAGACAATCCAGTGTCGGGTACTAAGGATGATTAAGGAACTGGAGCACCTCATGTATGAGGAAAGGCTGAGGGAGCTGGGCCTGGTCAGATTTAAGAAGAGATGACTTAGAGTGAACCTCATCAAAGTCTATCAGTATCTGAAGGGAGGGTGCCCAGAGGATGGAGTCAGTCTCTGCTTAGTGTTTCCCAACAATAGGACAAAAGGCAGTGGGCAGAAACTCATGTACAAGAAGTTCTCCCTGAACAGGAGTAAGAACTGTACTGTGTGATGACCAAGCATGGGAAAAAATTGCCTAGAGAGGTTGTGGAGTGTCCCGCTTTGGAGATATTCAAAAGCTATCTGGACACCATCCTCAATAACCTGCTTTGGGGGACCCTTGCTTGACTGGGCACTAGATGACCTCCAGTGGTCTTTTTCCAGTCTCAATGATTCTGTGAAAGTGTGACTTTCTAATCTCCTGTCATGACAGATCACACTACATCTGATATATGAGGGTATCATAACTTGGCTGGAACCTAGATTAAGCTTCACAATTCAAAATATTTTGGAGGTTGGTTGTTTCTGCTAAGCACTCAGCTTGGTTCAGTGTGTGCTCTCAGACCCTGGTCATGGGCACTGCAGCAGCAACAATACCTCAGGAGGTAACTTCCTACATGCATATCTGCCTGTGCCTTTCTGACAGCTGCTTTTGGGATGAGATGCTGCTCTTGGCCTGTGCTAAAGGGCTTAGCTAAAAAGTGTGAAGAATAGCCTTGCTCTTGTGTTTGGGAGTGAGCCATGGGGATGGTCTGTGAGGGTGCATGCAGAGGAGATGTTGCAACAGGATTGCGGATCGTGACAACTAGTGTTTCTACTGAAAAAGCCTGGTGAAGAAATTGGAAAAATGGAAACTTTTAAAGAATTGAGGTGTTAATTCATGTGCTGAGAAAGCTATGCTGCCCACTCACCATCCCCAAAACTGCGTGACATTTCCCTGAGGTGCACTGCCTGGTGCTGCATCACGGGCATGTGTTTGATCACAGGCAAAATTAAACATGCTTTTGTAATCAGTAGACTCCACAAGTAACTTCAAGGTACATGGGAGTAAAAAGACATAGACTGACACTTCTCACAGTGTTGAAGGTTGCACGTTATGGTGTGTTCTGTCCCCATGATGCAGCATTGCGCTCTTTTTTTGAGATCCTGTACAGAGCCCTTTTATTAATGTTTTAAATAATTACCACCAGTGTGGCAATGGCACAGAAGTCTTTACAATGCAATTTGTGGTAAGCACCAAATATTGTGCAACAGAGTGTATGTTATCTTTGGTAGAGCTGATTGCCAAAATGACCTTTCATTTCAGGTTTGCAAGACTGGACTCAGCTGAACAGTTACGTGATGCTGACAGGATGCAAAAGGCTCTTTATAAGCAGAGTGGGCTGTGCTTTTCTCACTAGTCTTCCTCTGGCCAAGGGCATTGTAGTGTGTGGGTGCAATGGTAAGGACAATGCAAACATTTTTCCTTCTGCGGTAGGGCTAGGACATCCAGTCACTATGCTTGGTGCTGTACATGGAAAAAAAGCCTACCCGAGTCTGAAGCCTCTGCCATGAGCATCGCTGCTTCATCTTGTTATTCTGACCCTAAAGGAAACGCTCCTGAAGGAATATGGTACCCAACCACTCTGTTTCTGTGAACAGGAGGTAGTGGTGGCTTCCCAGGGGGAATAAACTTTCTGTCTCACTTCTCTGCCTTGTGGGAAAATGCTATGACTCTTTCTGTTTGAGCGATTGCTCATGCTTCTGCACCCGCAGACTTAATCTGTAAACTTTTAGCAGAAATTATGTACTGATGCTGGGATGGCTTTTGCCAGCTAGGAACTGTTTTCCACTGTCACTCACTTGTAGTTGGTATGTGGAACTGCTGTGATATTTTCTCAATGTTTAATGTGACCTAATTGTGTACTTCCACTGTCTGGGAGGATCAGCTCTTCTGGTGTGACAGTTGCCATAAAATCAGTGGCATTCAGGAGCCTCTCTGGCATTTGCAGCTGGGTGCAAGGCACAAGTTCCTTGATTTTGCTGCATCAGCGCGGCAAAACATTGTGGGGCTGTGTGCAGCCAACTGCTTTATGCCTGGTAACAGCTTGTCAATATTTAAAAAAAAAAAAAAAAGTAACCTCCAGCTGTTTAATTTGCTCTAGGGGAAAAAAAAGCTTCCTAATATTCTTCATATTTACTTGGTACATTTTGTTTTGAAAGCAGATGGATTGATTTACAAGATAAATGACAAAGCAAGAGAAGAAAAAGTGTGTCATTGGCTACACCATTAGAGTGGAATGCATTTTTGACATGAGGGTCTCACTATTGGCCTTTCTAGGGTTTTTTCTTTATAAGTCAGTTTTTTGGACCTGCTGCTCACCAGCTTGCCCCTTTGAGTACAGCCAATTCCCTCAGTGCCCATTGTCACCCCTCACTATGACCCAGAGGGACAGGAAGGTGCAGAGCTGTAACGAAGGAGAGGGGCTGAGGTGGCCACCTTGGCTAAAGCAATCAGCATTTCCCTCTCGGCCATGCTGTGCCTTCCTTGCCCACTCCAAACTTGTGGTGCAGGAGCCTTCCTATTGCAGCACCCACCCCCTCCCAATGTTCAGACCAGTAAATAAATCCCTGTATCTTTTTGGATGGGCTGGGAAATGGTCCTGTTTGAGGCACTGGCACTGAGCAGAGCTAGGTTTTCCAAGCAGGCTGGTGCTGAGGCTGTGCCCTCTCTGCCAGGACCATGCACCCCTCCACCCTGGCAGGCAGCTGGCAAGTTGAGAAATATGGTTCAGCACTTTTTTTTTTAATATTAATTTTTTTTTTGGTGCAGCTGTCCTGGAAAGGATTAGAAATCGGTTCTGGAAAAGACTACAGTATTTTTTAGTGAAGAGTTCTGCTGTGTCCTTAATTATTCATAAGCATAAGGATATAAGGACACCATGTTAACTCTTCAGCAGCAAGAAAGATTGCAAATAATCTAATAAATGACATATGCAAATGTACAGATTGGGTAGGTTTAGATGCAAGTTCTGAGACTTAGAGGTGAGAAAATAACAGAAATAAGGTTTCTGCTTAATATTTTGTATGGCAGACAGCTTGTTTGGTCAGGCAGCTGGGTTAGATGAACATTGTAGGTTCCCTTCAACTGAAATACACTATTCCCCATTTCTGATGGCACAGCCGTCTCCTAAAGAGTCACAGATTTGCTTACCACCCCTGCCGTGGTTGGCCTCACCACCTTTCACTGTAGTGGGTTTTGTTCAGGATATGAATCAAGTGCAGGTTGATCCCCACGAGGCTCCTGCTCCATGGCCTCCAGCCAGGCAGGGCTGCAGGAGCTCTGTGGAGGTGTCACTGGTTTTGGCAGTTGAATGATATCAAGAAAAGCTTTCTTGGGCTCAGAAACCTCTGTGCTAGAAGAACCTGTCTCTGTCCAGAGGGGAATCCAAAGAGTCTTGCAGGAAATGTCATTTGCCAGTCCTCAGAGAAATGAACATTGTCTCAGTACTTCATGGCTGGAGATATTGTCAGATCATTGGCATGCAACATCCCCTGGGGCCTGTTTGCTCAGAGCATGGGGCACTGAATCACTGACTTGGATTCTTGGAACTATTCTGTTCCTCCATAACTTCATCTGAAGCTACAAGAGATTTTTGAAGTCCCATTGTGTCCTGCATCTTATAGAAAAAGGTCTGATCTCAGTTGCAAACTAACCCAATCTAAATAAGCTGCTATTACACCCTTCAAAGGATACTTTGAGACATTCCATCAGTCTCAAAATGGAATATGGAGTGCCAGCACACAGAACTCATCAGTGTTCATTTTAACAGGTGTCAGAATATTGATGATGTCAGTGGTTTGACCTGGCAGTCTTCCAGTGCTCAAATTACTGCTTCCACCTTAGCAGATGCAGGCTTAGAGTATTTCCAAGATGTTCCAGTGCAGTGAGAAGAGGATCCTGGAAGTCACAGCTGGAGAGAGGAAGAGCCCAGAGGGACATCAGCCCTGAAGGACAGAGACCTCTGCTTTTCACCAGCTGCCGGCACTGCTGATCCATGTGGGCTGGCAGGGCAATGCAAGTCAGAAGAGCAAGGGAAGCTAATTCCATGTAAGGCTGTTAAGTATTTCATTGTCAGCTGAACCAAGAGGTATCAGCTCCAAACTTAGAGTGATAAAGTCAGAAGCTTCAAAACCAGAAATTTGTATTTTGTAATACCCAGCAGAAAGAGAAGGGGGGATTAAAATAGAGATTAGTCCACGTTGTATCTTTGAAGCTTGGATGCATGCCCATAGCTGTGGTTCTGAATTGCTTCTCAAGCTGGAAGGCATGTGGATGGGAAATCTTGCAAAATATCAGATCTCAGAGGATTTCTGCCTCTTAAAATTAGCCATGTTGCAGGATTTGGGCACTGTCAAGACTTAGTTCTGTTTTAAAGTGGAGACTTGCTTTTAAAATGAGCCTAACCATGGATTTGAATTTGATCTTTACATAGCACCTTTTCCAGATGCTGCAGTAACACCTGTTTAGTGCAGCTGCAAATAAAAAAGTACTTAGTATTATGTGAAATGCGCAAAAGCAATATGTATCCCTGGTATTGAGCCACGGCATAGCTTCTCCTGGCACTGCTTCTGCTTATGGGACCTGTGGAAACATATGTAATGCAGAGCAAGTGCTTGTTACACAAGTGGGAGCTGTGGTCACCATGGACTGTCCTAATGTGGGGCTCTTTGGCTGTTAAGGAAAACTTTTTTTCTCTTTTTGCAGGCTATTTCTTACACTTATTTTATATTGCTTTTAGTTCAAATGCAAGTATTTAAAGGAACATTTAGGTGGCACGGAGATTTAAAAAATATATTTATTATTAAATACTTCTGTGTGAAGGCTTTGTGGGTGGTTTGATGACCTTTATACCATTCTGTAACATAATTTAAAGAACTTGAAGCACATGAGCACATGGGAATATCAGATTGAAAATAATCAGTTTAAATTAAGGCCTATGTAAATTCAGTCCCTTTACGTGGAGAAGATTTGTACAATGTGCCGGTGCAGCTGGATGTCGCAAGATTTAGCCCAGCACCTTGAGACAAGGATCTCTTGGCCCTGTGTGAACTGTGATCAGTTTTCAGCATGGCCTGGTCAGGTTTGAGATAATATTTGTGGGGATGGCAAAAAAGGCATTCTTCGCTGTGGTAGTCTGTGCCAAATCCCACTCCCAGGCTTTAATATTTTGGAAGCAATAGGACTTTTTAACAAAACCGGTAGAATTGTGGACAACTTCAACCTGTGCAAAACAGTACGTTTCAGAAGCTTGTCTTGGTAATGATGGAGAGGTCTTATTTGATTGCAAAGAAATATCTAATTGCATCAGACATTTAGCAAAAAAAGTCTGTATTTGACAAAGTTATAAATAGCTGGAAGTAGGACAATGTGAAGGGACATACCAGGCAGCTTGTGATAACAGGTGGCCCTACCATAATCTGCAACAATTCCTTGATACAATCAATTGGTTGAACACTTAGCATATCATCTCTCAAATTCTATTAATATTTTAGTTGTTTACTGCTTAGAGTGCATTTAGGGGTGCAGATTTGGAGGCTACAGCCTGTTCCCACCAGTATTACAAATTTTCTTGTGATTCAGCTTTGCATGCCTTCAACTAAAATTAATTGTCCATATTCAAGGTATCTCTTAAACACAGACTGAAACTCTCCTGGATGTCCTTGTGGCTTACCCAAGTAAGCCTGTAAGTTAAACCCATGTTTCTTCACCTCCATCAATATATTTTAACATGTACTTACTAACTGTTCATGTGCTATAGCATTGGAGTGAAATTTGGAGTTTTTCTGAACATGGACATAAGTTTGGTCATTTTCTTATTTTAGATATTACAGCTTTTTGGGCTGTTTTGAAGTAGGTGTTGTACACAAAATTATGGTGTTCTGTATAATCTATTTCTGTAGGAAAAGGAACATATTTTCCTACCTCTTATGGAATGCTCTGATGCAGAGGACAGTTTATTTCTAGCTCTACTTTTTTCTAACCCCTTTTTTTAGTGCTGTCAGTCTTGTCCTGTGTTATTAGGACAGTTTTCAACACCACCTACTCTTAGTTGTAAAGCAAAGAGAGAACTTAATTTTTCGTTTTGTGGGGATTTCATTTGGAATGTTGAATTTTTTCTTGATACATGATGTAAAAGAAACCCAGAAAAAAACGTAGATCTTGCTAATCAAATGATGCATTTACTGTATTCCACAGAATTGAAAAATGTTTTCAAAAATAGAAAATGAATTATTCCATTGCATAAAGGTTCAAATAGTGCATTTGAGTCTTACTAAAGGTTTCTGTTACCAACTTATGTACTGATTTTTTTTCCCAAAGCTGCCACATTTCACTTGCAGCTGCCCAGCATTTTTTAGAAATTTACAAGTCTAGTTGGGTGTCATACAAGGTTTCCTTCCAAATAAGCAAACCTGTGGGACTTCATAGAAAATGAAATGGAACTATTCTGTCTTCATCAGTCCTTTTCATGTTGGTATGAGTATTTTAGCTGGTCTGCCTGTGTCCAAAATACTTTCTTTCATTGTGTGCTGGAGAAGGTGCTCTCTTTCCATCCTTCTTTCCATGGGCCTTGCGTGAAATCTTGCTCACTCTGGTGTGTCAGATGTGTAAAACACATCTGCCTTTCAACAAGCAATTATGTTTGTGGAAATAATGTCTTCTGGAACTGGAAATTTAGGTTAACAGATTCAGGAGCCCTCATTAGGTAATACCTAGTGTGACAGAGCAGAGCTCTTGAAAGCACAGGCCCCAAACTTTGAAACTGCTTAGGAGTAAATATAGAGCATCTTCTCAAAGTCTGGATAATGTAACTACTGATTCCCATAAGGTACAACATGACATTTCTTCTGTGCTCTGACCTTATCTTTGGCTGCTATTACATAAATTCTATACTTACTCATCTGTGTGCCCTCTTTTGAGAGTAAAAGTCCAGAAATCATCTCACTAAAGAAATGCGTTTAAAACCAGTCAAGACTGAGAACGTCCGTAGTGGCAGAGTTTTATTTTTAACTTGTGCCTCTTCTTCAAGTACTTCTGTCTTTTCCAGCCTTTACACTCTGAAGTCAAAGAGGATTAGGTATCATCAGAAGTGTGTTTCCATCAAGTGTGAGGATTCTCCTGTAAAAGTGGAGATCTAAGTCTTCTAGGGTTGGCTGGTTTTGACTGGGCCTTGCTGTAACATGCCAGTACAATGTTCTCCCTACAGTGCAACCCAAAATTGTATCACAGATGCACACTCAATGTTTCAGCTTGATGAAGGCAAGCATGTTTTTCAGAGACCTTGGGTCTCACTCTTAGCTGCATTTGCTAAGATGCTAAGGGTCCATGTGGGAGGCACAGTGCTCCAGAATCCTCTTGAGAAGAGCCACTTGGATAGGGAAAAACAATCTTTCCAGCTTTGTAACCTTAACAGAGATTGCAGTATTCCTTCAGAGCAAAATATGCATGACAGCTGGAAACAATTATTCTTTTAAAAATCACTCAGCACTGAAAATGAAAACAAATAAACACTGAAGTTTCCAGTTATCCCACAGTCTGGGTGACCCACACTAGAACAAAATCATTTCTAGAAAGCCTGAGCAGGGTGGGCACAAAGTTGGTCTTGGATCCTAAAGCTGACCAAGCTGTTCTGAGACAAAGACATTTATGTGAAATGAGGTGCAAAGCGAGGTTTTCTTTCTGTTTTATTATGGGAAGAGAGGGGAATACAAGGAACTGGGTGACACTAGCAGACCTTTTCCATCAAGGAACTGAGCATAGAATTTATGGACTTAAAGCCAAATCATACTCTTTGGTGACATGACTCATTCTTATCTGGCGCTTTTAAAAGAGTCTAATGTAGAATTGTCATAGGGTTGGAAAGGCCTACAGTGAAAAACTAATGTGACTGGGGTCTGCTGGGCTAGTGAAGGGAACATGAGTGCTCTGCTGGTCTTTGCTGACAGAGTGAGTGTCAGGACATTTCAGAAGGGGCAGGTGCTGAAGCGAACCTGATTGATTCAGGTCTCTCTAAATGTTGCCTTCAACCTTTCCACAGTAATTTGGAAGGTGACTCGGAGGTGGTTTCTCCTCCCTCAGGAACATTAAGGTGTGCCCTAATACAGCAATTCCTAGATAAATTATTTTGTTCAAAAGACATGGAAGACTATCAGTCTTTTGTTAGCCTGGTTTCCCATGGAAACATAAGTTTGCCTGGTTATGGTGCGTCAGTCTGCCTTCTGACCACTCTCAAGATAAAAGTACTCAATTCCTTGAGTTTTGTGAAAACAGGTGGCTGTGTAGATGGGAGAGATGAGCAGTGGGAGCTCAGCAGTGCTCATGGGCAAGAGGACTGGTCCCAGAAAGGGGTCTCTAGGGAGATCCGGATTGTGCAAGGGAGCCGTGGTGGGAGAGACACAGCTGCAGGACATGTGGAGCCAGCAGTTCCTGGTGGCACTGCTTTGCTTTTAACCCAGCCTTGCCCTCTGCACACTTCTCAGAGGTGGGCCTCCCCTCTCCTCCTGTGTGCAGAAGAGCAGTTTCAGCAGTTTTCATGCCATGTCCTTGCAAAATCTCCCTGTCTTTCTGACGCCTCCGATTCTCTCCAGCCTTTTGCACCTGCACAATGGTCATTCGGCACAGGCTGGCATTGCCTTTGCTCTGGGGAAGTCCCTTTTGCAATGCAGCTTTCTGCTGCAGTGTGTAGACCTTGCTTGGGCAGAGGAGGGTTGTCAGAGACAGGATGTACTTTAAAATGATGCCCAGTTGCTCTGTTTTCTGATGATGTTAATTTTGCTGAGCATTCTACTACCCATCACCAGGGGCTTGATGAACTCCCAGGGTGTTGCACTGTCTTGATGAAATATCCGTTGAAGTCCAAGGCCCTCACTTGCCCTGACGCACTCTGAAATGGAGAAAACCGCAATGCTACTCTGTCAGACAGTATGATAGATGGTTAAACGCCCTCTCCTGTTTTACTGAAGACAGGAAAAAATTTATTATCAGGGCTACAGGAAGCCCAACTGCTTAATGGTCACGAAGACTTCTGAGTACCTACTGTTCTCCAGAAGGACTAGGTGGTAGTGTTGATTAACGTATTTGTGCTGATAAACATTATGCGTGATTTGCATGCCAGCTGGATCAGCTACTTACTTGCTATTCTTTTTGCAACCATAATTTTTATCATAAATATTTTCCAGACGCACATCAGTAGCTCATATTGCTTGGCTGGCAAGTCTAAGACAAGACTGTCTTAGTAAGCCAGACGGTTTGTACAAAACAAGCTGACTCTGTACCCCAGAAAGTGGTCATTTCCTGATTCTTTTGAGTCTCTGAGCTCTTTCTCAATACCTATGCTACATCTGCAGGCAGATTATGGCAAGAATGGTATAACTCCACAGGCATTAATGGAGGAAATGGTATTTTGCTAGCTTGCATTATACCACTTGCCAGTGAAATACTATTTTTAAAACAACTTCAGGTTGGATGAGTGCTGGAGGAAGTATTTAAGATCCCAGCTCTTGATCTTGAGACTGCAGTTAGCAGCTGCAGTAAAACGTGTCACTGAAATGTAGGTGACACTCTGTGTTGCACTTCCATAGAGAGGATCTGGCAGCAAAGGGTGACTCCCATGACTACATACCCGTGATCTGTCTTGGTAAAGAGGATGAATAGCAAGATGAGGTATGGCAAGGAGATAAAGGAAGGACAGAGCTGGAAAGTGAGAAATGCATGGGAGGAATGGAGCTAATGTGCAGAAAAAGGAGAAGGAGCAGAGGAGTGGAATATTAAATCAGCAACAGAAGTGCAAGTTTGCATTGCAGCCCTCCAAGAGGCCAGAACCAGGGCACTGCTGAACAGCCCCAGGGCAGTCCAGGGTTGAAGCTTGTGCTACATCAGGTGAGGCTAGGGGCAATACTGCTCTCTGCTCCAGGGCAAGCTTGAGGATGAGACTTCATGGGGATGGCAAGAGAGGTGTTTTGACAGCCTGTCAGATTGTCATTCTCCCAGTGTGACATTGCTAGTTGGATCAGGATGGAATTTACTCCTCACCTCAGGGCAGCAGGTGGGGTTTTTGTTGTTCTCAGCACCCTGGAGGAATACAGGCTTCTGAGGGTCATAAAGGCATTTTCCCCTGGGATTTAAGCATGTGTGGTGGTTTGGGATGAGAGCAGGAGGTATAAGGTATTTTTTGGGGGGGTTGTTTGTTTGTTTTAATGCTCCTGCATTTTCTGACAGGTGGTTACCTGCAATGGTCTCTCTGCAGCGCTCCCTGAACAGCAGTTGGGGGGGCACCCTGAAGAGTCATGGTGGGTGAGTATGCAGCACTCCCTGAGTGGTTGTGTGGTGAATGAACAGGTAATTTCATTTCAGCCTTACTAAAAGTATGTCCACTGGCATATCTGAGACAATAACTTCTAATCTAGCTTTTTTTTCTTCTTCCCTTAAAATGTAAAAAAGTAGAAGAGTGGAGAAGTAGGAAGTATACAGAAAGCCTTGTAGACTCCTGTTTAGTGGTGATTGATCCAGATCTCATTGTGCTTCATTATTTTATTGCTACTCTAATACTTATGAAGGCATGCTGAGAAGTCCTTCAAAGGACAGACAGTCTGCATGAGTGCAGAGGGTCATGCTTCCTCTCAGTGCCTTGCTATCAATAGGATGCAAGTCCAAATGGCTCTTAGACTCTAGATATTTGACTGCAGGCGATCCTAAATCCAACCTTTTCAGCTCCTAGTGAGGAGAATGAGAAAGAGGATAGAGTGTCAACTACCTGCGTTTTGCCTTGACATTAAAGGAAACTCTGTGCCCAAGCTGCAGCAGACAAGCTGTAGTCCCTGCAGACAGTGCACGGGCTGCGAAGACCTTTCTTGTTCATAGCACAAACATCTCCTCTTCCTGCTGTAGCCCACAGCTCCAGCTGGTGAGACAAGGCATATGGCAGGCTGGGCAAGACTGATGGGTGTTTCTGGTCTCTTAGAACATGCTGGACAGTAATGCTTTTATTTTTAATCCCTTTATTATCCAAATGGCTGATTAAAAAGAAAGAAAACTGCTTGCAAAGAAATGCTGCTGCAGCAGTTAGTTTCTGGTGGCTAAATCCACACATCTTTTAGTGTTTTTCACCAAGCAATGGGACATAGAATGACTTCTTACTGCCCTAGATAAAAATGGACAATCCCCAGTCATCTCCGCAGACACTGCAGACACTTTATGCTGCCAACACTCACTAAGGATTCTATTTTTACATCTGCTCCATTCCTATTTTATTACAAAAGCCTGAATTTTAAGCAGAGGCCGGTCCCCACCCAGTTGTCCTCACGTTTGCATTGTGGTAAGGACAGCTAGTTTGGAGGCAAGGTCTTTCCAAAATCCTTCCGCTTGTTTTGATGCCCAAAGAGGGGGCTACGCACTTCTGAAAAGATGGGCAGCCTGCTGCAGTACTGCCTGGTGGCATGGCTGGGAAGGGGAGCCTTAAAAAAGCTGTTCCTTCTTTCTGGCTCAGGAGAGCTTTCCTGCTCTGTTTGCTGTCAGTTGCTCAGAGGTCATCACTTACATCACTACAACATATGCTTTAATCTGGGTGGGTAAGCAGTGACAAAAGAGCTTGTCTTCTTTTGGTTCCTTGACCTGAGTGATTTACTCAAATCTGATAGTGCCTAGAAGGTATGATTAAATAGCCATGATTGATTAAACAGCAGTGATGGCTCCAGCTCTATGTGTCATAGACATTTATTTACTGTTTTTAAATCCTGGCCCTGTTGATAGCTGGTGTGTTATCTAAACTCTTTCACAAGGGTTTGCCAGAGTGCATTGAGTCCATCTGAGAATTGCTGTGCTTGGGTCATTTTTTTAGATCAGGGGTGCAGTGAAGAAACAGTTTGTCCAGTTCTAAATATACTGTCCTTGACAGATGTGAAATAAGCCCACTGATTAAAATAGCTGCCTAGTTCCCAGTTCAAGATCTTACTGTATAACATCAATGTTTGGCTGCCCTTCTGATAAACTTGGAGAAGGACTGATTTCCATTTTGTTCCTTTCAAAAGGGAAGAAGTTGAAGGACTGTCATGCAGCAGGAATGCACCGATTCTAAGAATTTCTAAACAAGACCCACTGCATTGTGAATGGCACCAGGAGCCAGGATTTATAGGGAGATTACTTGGTTAAACGTAGCCTGAAGGAATGAAAAATGAGCAACCCAAAAAAGAAATTTGTTGAATATTTTGGCAGTGAAATTGAGTGGCTTAATTTATGAGCAATACCAAGCTATCTTTTTGCAAACAGATTTCTGAGAGTGATTTTTTCCTCAAATTGTGCCCTTTGGAGGTGCAGCTCTTGGTGGGATGTACGATTATACTAATTGCTCATGAAATGTGATGGTACAATCTCTCTTTTTCTCTATGTGGCCAGGTCAAGTGCTTGGTGGCGCATCAGCTGCCATACCAGGGGCAGTGGTGTGTTCTTGCCTTCGGCTCTTCTTTAATTGATGGCCAGAGAGAGTGGGAAGGAGGGCTGGCTGCAGATATGCTGAGCCCTGAGGGTCCCTGCTGGAGAGGGGGATAGTGAACCGTGGTTGAAAGAGATACCACAGGTCCCTAATGAAGCTGAGCAAGTATATTGCAGGTTCAAGACCAGTTTGAGGAGATTGAAAGGCATTTTGGTCCCTTTGCTATATTGTGCAATGCCAGAGATGCAGTCCACTTGCCCCTCTAGGTGCCACCCCTGGTCACTCACTCATGTGGCTGGTGTCACCTGGGACAAGTGACTATGAGGCTTCAGGTGTTAGAGGTGATGAGTCCCAGGCAGTGTGTGTAAAGGTTGTGGATGAAATGATGGCTTCATTTGAGTCTCTAAAATTTCTGCTGTTGCCTTCAGTATAATACCTAATTTTCCTGTGAAAATTTTTGTGTGTGTGTATGCACTGGCATACATGTATGTGTAATCCAAGATCCCCACAAAACTGCTTTCCATTGGTAAAGCATCCCATAGGTGCCAGTTCCTCTAAAATTTTCCATTCAGCTATCTGCACAAATTTAATACTGCGTATGTTTCCAGGAGCTTTGTTTTTGCCCATGTGAAGCTGACTGTCTATAATGAACTCATGAGTTATTTGCCTAAAATAAGAACCCAGACTTCAAAATAAGAAACCCAAAACCAAACCCACAGCTATTTTTTTCATGTTCTAAAAAAAATTCATATTTCCTTTTTAAATGAATCTCTCACCACTTAGTATGAACTTGCAATTCTGCAAGACACGGAGAGCTTTTTTAAGCAGATGCTAAACCTGAAAGCAGTGGAAGATCTAAGCAAGTGCTTGAAGGTGAGCATGTGCTCAGGCACTTGCGGATTTGGGACCAAGCATTCAATGTTCTCCTGAGTGGTATCTTATGTTTCAAAGAAAAAATCTTTGTTTGCTGAGCAGTTCATTTTTACTTTGCTATGTGCTGAGAGCTCAGGATAATCCCATTTGGAAAGAAGCAGAGAGGAGGGAAGTTTACGCTTGGGAAAAGCTATTTTCAGTACCTCTGTTTTCTCTAACCCCATTTTCCTAATTATGATCAGCTAATGCTGACAGACTGGTTTACAGAAATTAAACTCCATTATATGGTTACAAACAAGTCAATGAGGCCTGGAGTTGGACCCTACTTGAACATAAGTAAAATAAAGATCCCCTGTGGAGTTTAATTCCTTTTTATTTAGTTACTTAATTGAACCTGTACTGTTCTTCCTCTGTAATTGATTACCACACAGAAAAGGTAATGAAACAAAAAACTTAATTTTTTTTCCAGTGATCTTTATTGTTATCATGGAAATATTTTTACTGCTTCCTTTTGGGACATAAAAGTTCTCAATATAAGCAAAGGGAAACCAATGTCAGTTAATTGAAGGTATTTACATGGCTGGAAGTTTGAAAGTTGGGGGGAGGTTGTTGGTTTGTTTTTTTGGTGTGGGTTTTTTTCCCCCCTTCTTCCCTGCCCTGCCCCCCCAGTAGATCAGCTCAGATTTTTCAGAATGAGAATTAATCTGCTATTTTATTGTCCCTTCCTTTTTTTTCAAAGCTGATTCACAGAGTCTGGGGACCTGGTCCAAAACCCACTGAAACCAAATGGGAATGGTTCCATCTAATTCAGTGGCTTTGGATCACAGTGTAGAAGCACATATTCATGACACATTTATATATGTATGCACACACACAGATGCTTATCTGCTCCGCATCCCATTTGTCATAACTGGGATTAATTTCTCAGCAAGATAGGGAAGGAAAGTTTGGGGGGTTTTCCTGGATTTAAAGATAAGCTGATGATAATTCTCAATTCAATTATGTCCTTTAAAACTCATTCTTCTTGTACTTCTCTCTGCTGCTTTAATTTGTGAGGCTTGATTTTCTTAATTTTGTACATGTTACCCCTTCTCCTCTTGTTCCTTTTTATTTGTGTGTCTCCCCTGCCTTTTGCAGGACAAGGGTCTCACAGACACAGTTCACCCAGTACCCAGCACTGCACCCCACATCCCTTCCACTTCACCCTTCATGAAGCTCTGAGGATTTCTCAATGATGCACAGAGCTGGCTGAGAGTTAAAGGACTCAAGCCTGAACATCCAAGGCAGTTGCCTACTTTCCCCACCCCTTACCTTTGTGCATACAGTTTTTTTTGCCTTGGAGCAATTTTAATATAGACTATGTAACAACATAGTGTTGGCATAGCATGAGCAACATTATTCCATCTGTTTTTACTGAAAATGTAAAAACGTGTTAGTATAACATTAAGATTCCAGTTTTCAACCATTAAAAATCAGGCAACCCTGAAGTTACAGACTGCTTTTCATAGTTCTTTAGTGATTTTCATTGCCTTTGTGTTTTTGGAATTCCATTTCAGATGCCTTTAAAAACTGTCTTGTGTTCAAAGAGTTTTGAGCACCCATCCTTGGAAACAAAGGCTCTTTTAGGTATTTCAGTTTGGCCAGCCAGAATTATTGCTTTCTGTTGGCAGTGTTGCAGAGGTGATGTTTTAAAGAGTGTTTAGTCTCTTACTGTAGAGATGAAGGAGGATTGTAAAACAGTCATCTTAACTTCTATGAGAATTAACCTTACATTATACAGAGGGCTTGAACATGCTAACTTTAATATTTTGCTAAACTCAGGCTGGTATAAAAAAGAGCTTCTGAATTGGGACCTTAACACTTCTCTCTTATTTGATGTTTTTTGTGTGAATAATTATAAAGATACATCCGGCAGAGTTTTCACTAAACATCACATTTTAAACAGTGATGACAGAATATCTTGTCAGTGTGATTGTGGTTATTTGTGCCAAAAATCTCATTTTTAAGAGTTATGCTGGTACAGTCAGGAAACAAAGTGAAGCAGCATGTGGCTTCCTGGCATTCGTGCCTACTGAGAACAGCTTTCACTGTCAATGCTGCAAATTCAAAACAATGTTCACAGGGAGATATCTATCGACGCAGAACAATATTGAGCAAAGATATGATGGTGTACAAACAAGTGATCAAGGAGTGAACAAGAAAAGGTTCTTTGCTGGACTCCATTCTATGAGCAAGGAAGAACTGGTTGGAAACATGTGGGCCAGAGGCAGCTTTGGCTGCAGTGACCATGGCGCTGTGGAGTTGTAAGACCCTAAGAGGAGGGAGCGGGCCAAAAAGCAGGATCACAGCCCTGGATTTCAGGAGAGCAAAATACACCTCTGTGGTGGTGCATCCTCCCTTTCCCTCTGCTATTTCAGGCTGCACTGTGGTCTAAGAAATGCTCATTAGGGCTTGACCTTGACAAAGAGCACCTGGGCTCATTTTCTCTCCCGCGTATCAGAAACACTTTCTGCTTCCAGAACTAGTGCTGTCTAACCAGTCCCTGCTTTTTTATTTTATGAACAGCCTTGGAAACTTCTTTTGCCTATATAGCATAACATTGTTGTTCTTACACTTTCAAAGAAAATTTCTGACCTGAAGTGCAGCCAGGATGAAACATTGTTATGACTAAAGCCCACTCTCTTGTGGCCCTATAAACAGTGATCCAAAAGGAGACCCTTTAAGATCTCCTGGACTGCAAAGGGCTGTGACCAACAACCATCCTCTGAGTGGAGCCTCTCAGGTTTGCGCTGCTCAGGGGATCACTGAACAAGGACATATTGTGGAGCCCACTCCTTGAGCCTCAACTCATTGCCCACTGAAAAGATGCAAAGGCTTCTTTATTACCTTTGTGGAGAATTTTTTACAGGTACCTTGTACAGACTCCTTATGTGTGCATGCAAGTGTACATATGCTATATCAAATACGTGAGAAATGCTGCTCTCCTACATTCTTAGGTACTTCAGATATATAAGTTAGGCCTGTAAATAAATTACTGTTGTTGTACAGAACATCCTATATGAATCCATTGCTAAAGCGTTAAATTATAAGTTAAGTTAAATATTGCTAAGTTTAAATTCTATTAAGTTTAAATTCTGTTAAGTCATATCAGGCTTTTGGACCATGTTTCTTTTTATCTTACTCTTTCTATCCTTTTGTCACACACAAACAAACACACAGTTATCAGTTTCTTTTGGTTTGGATTGGTTGACTCTGTATTTTTATTAGTTGCTTTTCCTCAGTGTGCCTTAGCTGTTTAGTAAGCAGCAGAATGAACATTGCCAACAAACTTTGTTGTGCTGTTGCTTTTATATCAAAACTGTTTTTACTGGTACCTTTGCCAGTGATTCTGTAAGTGATCTCAAAACACTCACTCATAAAAATTCCTTCAGAGATCAGCTTGGAAGAATCCCATGGAATATGGCCACAGAGAGAAAAGGAGTCCTGGAGTAATGGTGCTCAGGAAAGGAGCAGCTCAAAGTAGAGAAAATCAAGCAAAAGTGGCAGGAAGCCTGTATGCATGAGCAAGGAATGCCAAACTGAATTCAGACATATAAGGAAGTGTATGACATTGTAGAAGGCCACTAGGTTGATTAAAGAATATTTTTCCTTTGTAAATCCATGCTGACTGTTCCCAGTCACATTCTTATCCTTCATGTGTTTGGAAATGCTTTTCAAGGCAGTTTTCTCCATCAGCTTCCTAGGGACTAAGGTGAAGTCGACCAGTCTGTAGTTCTTCAGATTTTCCTTATTGCCATTCTTGAAGTTGGAGGAATATTTTTTCTGCTCCAGTCATCAGCAGAAATTGTTTGAATTCAAGTGGGTGACTTCTATAAAAGCATTTAAAATTTTCCGTAGTATTAAATAACTCAAGGCTCTTTTCACATATATTCTTCAAGTGTTACTATTCCTCCTAAAGTTAAAGTTAAGTTCTTCCTAAAAAGAAATTTCATCTTTTTAATAGATATTCCAGGTAGGTACACTCAACATAGAGCAACTGCAAGTGAACATTTTCGTATCAGTTGATGTGTGCAATCCATTCATAATAGCTTATACGTAGCTTATCCAAAAGTGTTAAGGTAGCATGATGGTTCTGAAATTATTTTGGTGGTGGTGGTGGAAAGAGGGGGAGTTGTTTTCTTACCCTTTTCCTTTCCTTCTGGGTGTTATGTTTTTTCTGGATACGAGTTGCTGGAGTGTGCCCAGGTTTGGGCAATGAAGCTGGTGAAGGGTTAGGTATTGGAACAGGCTGCCCAGGGAAGTGGTTGAGTCATCATCCCTGGAGATATTTAAAAGAAGTGTAGATGTGGTGCTTAGGGACGCGGTTTAGACATGGACTTGGCAGTGCTGGGTTGGTGGTTGGACTTGATGATCTTAGATGTCTTTTCTACCTTAAATGATTCTGTGAGTCTACAACTTACTGTGGGTGCCATGGCAAACCATAAGAGAGAGCTTTATGATGGCTGCTCTGCTGTCTGATACAGTTGCTTGCAAAAAATCCAAGTGTGTGCTGAGAAGCTCCCTCTCTGCTCCTTCTCAACATTTCTGTGAGTATGGCTCCCCAACACTGAGTGCACGTGTATTGGCAGCATCCCCAGCAGTTCTGGAGTGGCCCTCTGAGACCAGGGTGGACCTGTTCCCCAGTGTTTGACAGTGCTCCTCCCTGACACAGGCCTCTGGGGACCATTCATGTCCCCCTGACTGCTGGAACTGGCTGCTCTCAAATCTGCCTTTTTTTTTTCCATGAGGTTTGACTCATCAGAGTCATCAAGCAGCAACCTCGTAAAAATGGCTTTTCTAAAGCCATGGAAACCACAAGATCCCATTACAAGCCGTTTCATTTTCAGTGACTAATGGAAGGTCAGCAGTAATTCGACAAGAGGAAATTCTTAACTCTTTCTCAGGTTCCCTTTTTCCTCTTTAGTAAAAACAAAGCTTACTAGTAAATTAAATTCAGCTCTGATGGGTACTCTTTGTACATGCTTCACCAGTGCCTGGCTAGTTGGCTGGAGACTGCCAAATGTCTGTTCAAGTTTCTAGGTTTTCCTGTAAAAAGTAGTTGCTTCTTGTAAGATATATTTCATCTATTTCAAAAGTCTCAAAACAGCTGCTTTTTAAAAATTCTTTTTCATTTCCATTTGTGATTTTATAGCTCATGTAAGTGAAAGTGGTAAGGAGCAAAGTATCAGGGTTTCAGAATGGATTCATGGGCAGATAAGCAGACCTTCATGACCAGACAGTAGAGCAAGCTGGTGAAGTCAGTGTAGCCAAGTCCTGCGGTTAAAATTGCAGAGCTGGGAATCTGGAAGTCTCACTCATTAATTTAATTGTAGCAAATTAGGAAATGAAGAGGATAAGAGGGCAAACAGACAAAGAAACACACTTCTGAGCCTAAAAAAAAATTGAGCTGCTTGTGCTGTTGGTCCTATTAATATGATTCAACATAGGCCAGCTTTCAGACCTATACAGAGATCTTGATAGGACTCATAAGCAAGGGCTGGGAACTAAGCTTATGGCTGGCAGAATGGGCAGTGTAGGACTGTGAAATGGTAGGCTGTAGAGCATCATATGCACTTTAATTGTCAAGTGCTTTTTAATGTCTGTTGGGGGTCTATTCAGCTTAGAACCATTGTATACATATGCAAGAGCCTGTGGTGTAATTGGCTCTGCCTTGTGCTTAATATTGCAGGAGAGCTATTGCTGGGGTCAGAGACCTACCCAGCCAAGGCTTCATTAAGTGACCCTGAAGTCAGTACAAGCATCTGTGCTGCAATGCATCATCTTTTTCTCCCTCATTCCCTATCTTACATTCTCCTGTTTTCAGCTCGGGACAGGCCTCAGGGATAATGGCAGGTGGATCCTAGACTGGATGGTGGCAACTTTTACCTCATGCCTGTTGGCTACTGACTGAAATCGATGGCTCTACCTCAATTTATAGCAAAAAAGTATTTGGTCTTGCTTGGATCTACTTGAGAAATGGCACTTCTCTGCTTTCCCACCTATCAAATCTCCAAGGGTGTCCCAAATTCACTCATGGTTTACCTTCCACCCAGGGGTTAACAGAGTATGGAAGCTCTAAACAGCACAGGTAAGTGGGATGATTTCTTTTTTTTTTTTAGTTCCTCATTTGCCTATGTATAGAAAACTTCTAAAAATGGCTTCTAAATTGCCAGTGAGGAGACAACTCTTAAGTACAAATAAACACCTGTGTAGTTCCTCCCAGCCACAGGCTGCAGGAATTTAGGAAGCTGTGTAACCGCAGTGATGATGCTTCTCCCCTGCCTCAAGTAGCTGGTACCATTATAGGAGTAATTTTTTGAAATTTGGCCTGAAATTCTTCTGAAAGCTTTCTATATGGAAAGTACGAAGAATAGCAAGGATTTTAATTCTAACCCCTGAACATTACATGGCCTGATGTGGGAGAACCCTGTAATTCAGAATCAGACATGGTATTGCGATCTGGTATTGCACCTGACCTTTGGGCCACTTGGAGAAGTCCTTGACAGAGCATATTGTCCCAGGTCCAAAAATCAGATCTGCTTTCCAAGCCCACTGCCATGCCCATCTGGGGTCACCAAACTGTGAGGTCTTTTGGATGCTGTGGAAAAGCTGTGAGTCGCAAACATCGTTTCCTGCAGCATTATTTTGCATGGGTTCCTGCTTAGGGCTATATAAAAGCAAAGGCTATGCCACCTCCAAGAACATACATAGCAAAATTCAAGGGCTTATTCTCAGGTGGCTGCATCTTCAGAGAAGCTGACTAAATTAAAAGAGCACTGTCAGAATGTCTGAGTCCTTTGGAGGTCCAGCTCAGTCATGCTGTTTAGTATCTATGTACCTGTCACTTTGCTTTGGTTTCATCAAGTAAGGAAAGGTGATGAAAACCAAGACATGAGCTCAAGTGACCCCATGAAGGATAAACTGAACATACTGACAGACTAGAGGCAAGGGCAAGCTTCCCTGACTGCAACAATATCCAGCTGATGGATATGATGAAGCACACAAATGCTTCTGTCCTGTGTATTTTCTTGTGACTGAAAGGTGATGAGAAGAGAGTTATTTCAAGCTTCTTTCTGTAAAATCTTTCGTAATGCAGACGGCTTCTGCATGGTCTTCAGTACCAGCAAAATAGGTGTTTCTTAGAAGCTTTAGAGAAAAGTACAAGAACATTTCAACATCAAAGTGATGACTGACACCATTTTCTTCCCTATATACTGTTATTGATCCTCTTAATGGCCCTTATTTATTGACTTCCTTTTTGCAATACCAGGGGATCATTGACTCATGGGTCTAGAGGTTATTTGGCTAAAGATGAATGTAGTTGTACTTTCATTGGTTTGTTTCTGTTGTTTTATGTCTTGCTGACTGGGAATTTCCTACAAGAAAATCATCAAAGAAAATAATTCTATCCGATACTGTGGTGGCGAGTTCTGAAGAGAAAAGTAGGCTGCATCATTATAATACAGAACTGAAAGACTTAATCTGGGAACGCCCGAAGACGTGCCAGGCTGCTCCAGCGGTAGAATTCATTCAAACCCAAGAATAAAAAGGGACATAAAGCTCCTATGAAATGGAGCTTAGATACTGCAGTCAGCTCTTTGCCTGGCTTCAGAAGTAACTGCTGACAAAATCAATGTGGTATGCTGCGCAGGGAACTGTACATCACAGTATCCATTCAAAAGCACTCAGTGCGAATACTGAGCATTTGAAGACAATGTTACACAACTTCTGTCAGGAGCAGAAATGGTGACACAGAGAATGTGAGTTGGGTCTCTTCCTGGGACATTGATTTGGATTGGAGCATCAATAAAAGAAAAATGGTCTCACAAAGATGGAAGAACTTGTGTTGAAACAAAGTGTGTGCAGTTATGTACATAACACATAGGAAATTACTGGAATATGATCAGATAAAAACATTGATGTGAAGGCCAGGTAAAAATCTAGTTTCAGGTTTAGTCATCTTACACAAATGAAACACAGTAACCCAGGGACAACTTTAAACAGTTATTTCCTAAAATCCTACCTTGCCTTGAACTTTTCAAACTTGCCATTAATGTAAAAATGTGGAAAATTAACTAATTAGGATTCTGAGTATCAAATTTTACTTTGGCCTTTCAGGTAGGTCATGCAGCATGACTCTAAGGACTATTGCAGTATAATATAACAGAAGTTTGGAGTGAATATGTAAATCTTTGCAATATAATATCCCACAATCTAATGTAAAGTGGCAGTCATCAGCTGCTACCTGAAGAGATGGTTTAATAGGCTTTTTTTTTAAGATCTTGAGATCATCTTAGACATAAGCACCCGACATGAGTGAACCAAAGCTGCCCTAAGATATCCAAGAAGCATACCCATTAAAGACTGCAGGTGTGCTCTGTCCATCTGTGCCTTGGCAGAATATAAAACTCAACATCACCTGAAGCTGACGTGATGTAAGTGCTCATTGGAAGCACTGGCACATATGAGGTCATTTTGGCTTTCCCTGCAAACACCTGTCATACAACATGCACAATGAACTTGGACAGATCTTTTTTAATCTTGTGAAGTGCAAAAGGAGAATAGACATAGAGATGTGCATGAGAAAGGCATTTTTCATTCTACATGAGACTGTTAAACAGGAAAGAACTTTAAAGTTGTCCTTTGCTGAAAAGGTTTTGTGCTCTATACTTAAGTGGATCCTGGAAATGAAAAAAATTATGCTCTCCACCTCTTTTTAGTAGGAAGTGATTAGAAGCATTATTTTTTATAAATACAGCTTTATTCAGTAATTCACATTACTAAGAGTACTAACTTCCTTAAGAACCTACTTGCTGTATTTTTGATTTTCTAGTACCAGGTACAAAAGCAAACTGTCATTTTGTTGCATGGCCACTTTCAGTCCTACAGTCTAATTTTTCTGGACCAATCTGGTCAATTGTTTGCAGTACAAGGCAGGTGAACATGAGTGGATGAAGAAATAGGGATGGGAGGGAATATGCAGGATATCAGCATTCCCTTGTCCCAGGCTCAGCCCTTGACAGGACTTGGGAGGGGCAAGTAAAACTCCAGGAAGAATGGGTCATTCAATCTTAATGGCATATGCTTTCATTTTCCAGCTTCAAACTGCACACTGAGTTGATATTTTTAAGACCCTGAAAGAAATGAATTGGGTCAAAATAATCCAAAACCACACAATGTACTGATCTTTTGTTGGAGTCCTTAGAAGTAGCCCATGTGCCACATAAGTTGAAACAAATTAATTTTAGAGCTAGTCTGTCTGCTTTGAGCTTCCTGACTTGAGAAGTGAAGGATTTTATGATGTCTTTTATGTTGGAGTGCTCTGAGCTTTCATTTAGTAATGCTTCTAATAAGGTTTTGATCTTCAAATGAGAAGCTCAGTAGAGGGACAAGTGACTGCAAATAGTAAAGCACAATCATCTCTCATTTTAATATTACCTTATTTTATATAAATGATCATAACAGTTGATTCATTTTCCCTTGTCTCTAGGGTTATTTGGTTTCAGAGAAGGCTGCAGCCTGACAAGCAATGTAGTGACCGTTTACCATTTGGTTTCTTCACAGGGATTGGATGTGGCAGCATCTTGTTGTCATGCTTGTTGCTTGAACCAGCTAGGAAGTTAAATATTTCATTATGATGATTTTGATACTTGCATTGATCTCTTGTGGATTCGTAATTAAAGACATCACAAAACAAAACAAACCTCCCCCAAACAATTGTGTGTCTAAATCACCTACATATGTTTCTTGTTTCCAGTTATGTATGGGTTTCTTTTTAAAATAACTCTTGGTATGACAGAAACTGTGCTAGTAATGTTTGTTGGTATTGTTAGCCTAGAATGTTTTCAGTGACACCAAGTTTGTTGGGACATAGTGTGAATTACTTGTCAGCTCTTGAGAAGTCAAAGCCTAATTGCTGATCAAATGTTTAAAATATGACTTGTATTAGTAATGGGTTTTGATATAAATTCTTTCTTGTGACCATTAGGCAAGAAGCCAAAGAACTGGCAGCCCAGCAGCTCTGCTCAGCACCTGCAGTTTGAAAGTAAGCTCTATGCTTCTATTTGGGACTGAAATTCTCAAGTTTTTCAGTTGGTTTTTGGTTTGGTTTTTTTTTTTTTTTCCCCATTTTGGCAGGAATAACTGAAAATAAGTTTAGGCCAACCTGAAATAGATTCCTCCCCTTGCTTCTTTCTATTTTTCCTGGCTAGTTATTGAGGCGACCAATCAGTTATTATACAGCTCTCTCCATTATGTTCCATATAAATCCATAGTTCCTACCAGATTGTTCTCCATTACTCCACCTTATTTCAATAGTCATAGAAAAATGGTCATTGAATCCAAATATTTTTTGTGGATGTCTCTGCAAAATAAGTAGACTTTTACCTGTGAAACCATAAAAGATGAGAAAGTAAACCAAAACAGAAATTTTTACTGGGTTCAACTCCAAACATATTGTATTTTTACAGATTAATCTATCCTTCCTTCCTGGTTTTGTGGAGATTATCAGCTCATCAGTTCTGTTCTTTCCTTCTGACTTGCACATGCCTCTCTTGACAATGTAGTGAGCAAACCGATTAGCCACAGTCCATTGAAGTTAATCCAATCAGGTAGGTCACCATTGGGTCAGGAAAAGGGAAGGAGAAGGAGAGGTTTACTGTGGGAAGAGACACCAGCATTTTCCAGGATCCCACTTGTCAACAGTGGTGATGCTTTCCATTCCCATCAGCACACCAAGATCAGAACTTTCCTTCTGCAGCTCTGGGGAGAAAAAAAAGAGAGAAGTTAATCCAGGATTAATGATATTAAATTCCCTTAACATGGAGTTATGCATTCAGGATAGATGTTCCCAGGACAGCAGACCAAATGGGACATTTATCTGTACTAGTATGGCAGTTCAAAGGCTCTTCAGGCTCCTTGTCCAGGACCTTTTACTTACTCTAACAGCAAAATGTGAAACCTTCTTGTTCCAGTGGCTGGCAAAAGAGCGTGACCTATGGCCTCTGTAACCTCCCACTGCTGTGCTCAGTTTCTCAGCAGATTGCCAGAAGTAGCTGTCTGAAGGCGTGCACCAGAGGGGGTTGAAGCTTTGTGGCCAACAGCGTCTTTCTTCAAAGCAAATTCCTTTCTCCTTTTCCTGGTGAAATGTTCCTCTGTGCTCATTTCTTTACCTATACTGTCATTGTCTGGACTTTGTCTTCGAGTTAATCTCGTCAGTTAATGATTGTACCAAGTTCAAAAAGCCCGAAGTGCTACAACTAATTATTATTTTTTTTGTTTTCTCCCTGATACTCTCTCCAAGTCCAGATCACAGGATCTTCCTGTGTAGCCACATCTCCTTCTGTAGCTTATTGTCTTGCATCCAAACAACTGGTCCCTGTTTTCAGCTCAGTTGCTGCTTGTTTAACTCCTGTGTTGCTGGAAATATATGATGGAACCAGGAAGAATCAAACACTGTTAATCTTTTCATATTGTAATCACAGAGCTGGCTTTACAGGTGTTTGTAAAAGGCATTGCATACACATCTTGTCCTTTTCTGCAGTGTGGGTGAGCATGCAGCACAGTGTTATCATCTGGTAAGTAAAATCTCTCCTTCTCTTCTACTTAGCTGTCTGTTGGATGCAGCCTACCCCAGGGTCCTTTGTGTTTTCCCACCAGAACATCAGAAAAAGCAGGAACATGCCAAACATGGGTGAATTTTTGGGATGTGAAACTGTTCTAGAAGCTTCTATGGAGCTTGTGTGAATTATTAAAGGAGAATTTGCTTTTTCAGTTTCTTTTTCTCAGCCCCCCCCCCCCCCAAAGACTCATAGTTAGGGTAAATTTTTACACGAGTTTTTACACTTTAGATGCAAAGGCTGTGTCAGTGACAAATATCAGGTCCTTGCTCCAGAACATGTGCTTTGGAATTGCTTGTGCAAAGATCTTGTGAGCATAAAATCCCAAACAATAGCTTCTGCTTTGGAAACTGTCTAACAATTTTATTGAAAAAAAGACCCCATTTAAAAACAATTTAGGCAAAGCCATCAGGGTCAATTCAAACCAAGTGGTTACAGTCTGGCAAAAGAAATAATGAGAAGCTCTCTGTACCAGCTTCACCGTATGAAAGAAATTGGTTATTCTGGAGTGCTTGAAAACATCCAACAGTAGGAGTCCACCTAGGACAGAGAGGCAACAAAGCCCCCACTCTTTTGTTGTAGTTTTGTTTCCTGAAGCACACAGCTCTTTCTGACTGTGATGAGTTCCAGTAAACTGCTCTTGTGGTATCCAAGATAATACTTTTAGTGGGTGCAAATTTGTCTGGTTGCAACTGCCCGAATTTTCTTTCCTGTATTCATTGCAGGTGGCACTGATGACACTCTGTGTTAAGGGGGAAGACCCAGTGGAGCGTAGCATCCAGCTTGTTTACCTCTTCTCTTGATTTTCCAGGCTGATAAACGGGGTAGACAAGATGCACATAACCACTGCTATTAAGATTTGCAGCTGGAGCAGCTTAGCAACAGAATTTCCCTGCAACCATGAGGACTCAAATCAGTCAGGAAATCCCAGGGCAGCCTCTGCATTGGTCTTTGAGGCAGTACAGGCCCGCTTGGGGGAGTGCTTCTCTTTGGTTCTGCTGTGTCCTGGATTGATCCCTCTCCAAATGCGTATTTACCAGAATGGCTCTCATCTGTCAGGTCCCCAACCACTACCTGTGAACCTTGTACCTACCAAGGACATGTCTCAGGGTACTCTTGATATGTCCAACAGCCTGCACTTCTTCTGTCGTCTTTTTTCTTCCACATCAGATGTTTCTTTTTTCTGACCATTGCATTTCTTGCTTCTCTCCAATCTATTTAAAATCTCTTTCACTTTCCCCCCTTTGTTCTTCTCCATACCCAGATCCTGTTTACACTTGCTTTGTTGTCCTACGGAGAAAGACAGCACAGGACAAAAGAGCCATTAAACTTTAAGATTCTCTGTCAAAGTTGTTAAACAGGCTGAGAACTCACCAGGTTTCAGAAGATAATGAAACACTTTGAATATGATGCTTGGATAGCTTGGGGGAGAGCAGTCGCTTCATGGAGGCTTTTGACTTTATTTCAGGCAGTTTACTTGGCTCTCAGCTGCCGCTTTTCCATTCCCAGCAACGCCTGCCTCTGACTTCATTCTCAAACTTTCCTGTTTCGCCCATGCTGTTTGCTCGCTGAGTTGCTTTGGCTGGGGAGATGACCTGTTTGTATTAACACCGGTTGGGCAAGTTTGGCTTTTTCCAGGACATTTGCCAGTTGTGACAGAGCTCTCTCACCCCTCAGTTGAAAATCAAAAGCCCTTCAAGGTCAGTAAACACAGTGGCCTCATCCCACCCCCAGACCCTTCTGCACACATCACGCTTCAGCAAAACAGTCTCTTGTCAAACCAGCAATCCAGCCCACCAGTGTTTCTCTAAACTCCACTTGTGGCCTTTTTCCATGCTCAGGGGCACAGCACAAGCTCTCAAGACCCTCTCCAGCAGAACACTCCTGCCCTGCTGAATCTGCTCACAGCCAAGAGATGGCAGCTGCTCAGAAGTTCAAACTTCTGCTCTAATGCAAAGTTGGAGGTGATTTCTGGTGGGGAACAAAAACTCATTAAAGCTGTTCATTTTGACTCGGTGACCTTTTTATCCGCTAAGGGCAGTCTTGAACCTGAAGCACCTCCAGCATTTAGGAGAGTGTTAGAAGCAGAAATAAAATGCAGTGTGAGCCCTGAAAACAAGAGAAAAACAGATTGGACTGTTCTTAAAATTAAAAGACTGACCAAAACATCCTGATGAGGCATGAAGGCACTAATGAGTCACACCCCAGGATGGGCTAAATAATAATAGAAAGAAACTGCTTCTTTCAGTTGCCTACTGGGACCAGAAAGTTGATGCTTCTTTAATGACTTGTTTCTTTTCCCTCTTCAGTGAGTTACTAGCTGTATTTTATGATTAAATCATTCCTTTGGGAAATTATTCCTCATGAGGAAAGAATTATGAAAAGGAAAAGAGATCCCCCTCTCCTTCCCCATTCATCAAACCAATAAAAATAGCATTCAGAAAATTCTGATATCATGAGACAGGCTAGCCTTTGCTTCTAGTTTTGTTTGGCTGATTATTCTGAAAATTTATTGAGCGACATCCTTGTGTCCTTCCCACTGAACATTAGCAAAAAGAAAGTTGTTTTACTATGAGAAACAGCTTACATTTCACAGGTGACCTCTTGTCTCCAGCAAAAGGGGTTTTACCACAACTTTTCGAGAAGGCAACCTTGCATTGTTTGTGATAAGCAGTTTACCAGGACAACTCTGGTTTAAACCAAATTCTGGCAAAAATGTCCAGCTTCTGTTTTCATGTTCAGCCCTGAATTTTGACCTGAATTCAGGGCTGGCTGTGCCTTAGCCAGGCATATGGATGGATATGCCTTAGCCAGAGTAAAGGATTGTGATTTTGGAGCAAAATGTGCCAAAAGATGAGGTCAAGACAGTGCTCTGGTATCCGCAGTCATGGTCTTCCACATTTCAAGAAGTGCTGAGAGGAACTTGTCTGTTCCTAACACTGTCGTGACTGTGGTTTTTGGTGGTGTATATATATGGAAGGCAGAGTTAAAGCTGTAAGGCTGAGTATTTTTACCAGAGAGCATTTAAGAAAAACATACAACAGAAACCATAACCCTGCAGGAGCTGGAGCTCCGTGGTAGGTAGGAATGTATTTGTGACTTTTGTTAATATGTTCAGCAATGTGTACCTGCAAGATAAATGAGATATCTTCCTCCATCATCCAGTGTTATGGGAAGCTGTTTTGCTGATACAATGCAGAGAATGGAAACTTGGCTAACTTCAGGTCCGAGGGACCAGCCTAAGAGTCTGATCAGCGATCCTGCAACCTGCATGTTATCGTATGGTATTAGGGAAGATGAATGATGGCTGTGTTTGGGCAAATTGTTTCCATAATTTAAGAGAGAGAAAATCAGCTCATTGCTGATCCAGACTTTGTCATAAGCAATTTGAAAGTTTTCTGTGGTTTTAGCTGAAAAGCATTTGGAATCAAGGAGAAATGCATGGCGATGTACGTTGGATTTTGGTGAGCATCTGCTTGAAAAAGCAGTGGTTTATGGTCATCCTGGGCCCATGGGGTCACCTAATAAAACAGTTCACAATTAATTGGCAAGTTTGGGGCAAGTTCAATCATTCTTTTCAAGCTTGTTTTTTTAAAAAAAAACCTCACAGTATAATTACATGCACAGCAATAGCTCAGTCCGAAAGACTTCTTGAATGCCATTAGGAGACATATCGTTTCCAAATGCTGCCAATGTTAACTAAAACTTCAGAAGCCTGAGCCAAATGGAGAGACACAATTTTTCCTTCCTTCCTCCTTCTATTTTTCACTCTTTTCCTCATCACTGCAACTAAAAATAATGTGCCCTGCTTGCCTCATTTGCTAACTAAAACATGTATACCTGCTTGTTAAGCTGTAATTTTAGCTTCACTTTGATTGATAGCTTGAGTAGGAAAGGTTTGAATTTTTGTCTTGTACAGACACATTCAAATTGCTTGGCAAGACTCTTAAATGCTTTGCTTTTGTAGTCATCATGCAGACTGGAGCTTCCCCAGTGACTGGAAAAAGTTTAAATGAATTTAATGAATTTGGGGTTCATTCTCTTTTTCCCAGTTTTTTAGTTGGGGCTTTAATAAAGCTGTGGCTGTTTTGGAAGGCCGAGTGCATACCTTCTGAGTGAAGCGTAGCCAGAGCTACAGCTGCAGCTCCCTTCCTAGATGTGTTGCTCAATAGGCTTGTGGGAACTGATGGAGCAGACTGCTGGGACTGCCAGGTGGGACGGCTCTGCTGTTGTTAGTGGCTTGGGCCCAGTTTAATACCTCGAGTGTAGCTGAATGGAGGAGAGATGTTGAAGAGGTGTTACTAGAAAAATGTTGCTTTAAAATGGAACCCCTAAAACCCCATGATTATTTTACTGTTTGTTCTAATTGTACACTCTGGAGCATCACGTTAATACCCAAGGAGGGACAGACTTTTTATTTTTAATGGCTTCCTGCCTGCTTGTAGCCAGTGGGTCAAGTGCTTTGCCTGTCTGCCAGTCCATAAAGGGTCTGTACACTTTGCCAGCTACATGCACTACTGTCTGCTGTGGGCTGGTGTAGCAGGCACAGAAAGTACTTTTGTGACTTCTAATGAAGTACTAATAGTGCTGTGACAGATTGTGTTTCTTCTTTGGTAGAAGTGGCAGGAACTGGTTTTTGAACCAGACTTGCCTTGAGTCCAGTTCAGCCTGGATAGGTGGGGGGAACTGTTTGGGCTCCTTTCTAAGAAGACTAAAAAACAGCAGAGAGAGAAGGGGATAAAAGGCAAAAGCCAAGTGGTCCAGACTGAGTCCAGTGCCAGTATTCACTTACTGCTGTTTCTGAATAACTAATGCAGAGCAACATTGGCAGAAGAAAAATGGCCTTTCTCGGTCAGGGTAATGCCCTGTGGGTGACTGTGGCTTGTACTGAATGCTTAAAGAAGGTGCATCTATGTACATCCTTTCAGCAGAGGCTCAAATCTCAGCATCAGGACCATCGTGGCCCAGCTAACGATGGATCTGCCATCCATCAATGTATTTCATTTCAGGAACACAGTGTAAACTTCTCACCACCACAACATTTTGTAGACAATGAGGACTAGGACTAATCCCATTCCACAATATTCTGAGTTGTATATTTTTATAATTGATTGTACAAAAACTTTTCTTTGGCTTTTTTTTTTAGACTTGCAGACAGAAACAGTTGCCAGACACCCAGTGTTTGTTTTACCAGAGGGATGGTTTTTTAAAAATCCGCTTCTCCATTAGAGTCAGGCTTCTACCCAGCCCTGCTGATGAGAAATATCAATCTACTTGAGATAAAATTAGCTAGGAGATTGTAACCTCTTGTTAGCAACGTGGGTAGTAATACCTTCAGATCTTAAAACCAGATTTGGAAGAGAACATCTGCCCAAGTCTCATACTGTGAAAAACAGCTTTTAAAATGAAAAAACGTCTGAATGACTTTTGCTGAACTGATACTGTTGAACAAGAGGGAGCAGCGCTGTGTTAGAAAAACTAATTTTTTGCATCTTCTTTTGTATTTGTTTGAGTTTCGTTGTTTTTGAGTATGCTTCTTTTTCCCCCTTTTGGTACATTTTGGACTTCTCCAGCTAAACACCTGATGTCTGCTTGAGTGTGTTTTTAAATGCAACAGTCATGCAAGTAAAGAAATCCTGGTTATAAGTGGGTGACATCACAAGTAAGTTCAATTCCCTGCCCCCATTTCTATGTAATCAGAGGATAAAGTCACTCCAGAAAATGCAGAGGAGGCTCTGCTATCCATGGCATGTCGTGCCTACAGTTAGCACACATTTTAAATCACAGTTCTAGAGTTTATTTATACAGCTAAATGTCATATGTTTAAAAGTAATGAGTTTATTCAGAAAGAAAAATTCTCCTCAGAGTGATTAATTGATGGAAGGAGACTCATTCCCAGAGTAACAGCCAGCTAGAATTATTCCAGGCCTTCTCTTAAAGTCAATTACCTGTTGGAAAATCTGTTCAATCCACCAAGTCAGTCCAAGTTCAACAGCTCAAAATAATGAAGCAATGGTGTATAGAAAGAAACACCAAATTTTTCCTAATTGCTTGTGCATCTCTTTGTACCATGTCAGTCACATTCAAGGACAACAAACTCTTTTGAAAATTTAACGTCAATAGGGTTTAGACAAACAGTGGCTTAGATACTTTTCATAGTGAAACAGTTTGGTTTTTTCTAATGTGGATGAGCCTTCCTGAAAAAACAGGTAACACTGACATTGTTAAAACATGTAGGACTTAACGCTAGGTATCATATTTATTGCCCCTTCAGCATCTTGCCTCAGATTGAATTTAACATGAAAGAAAATGGTTATGCCTTAGAAGACTATCACAAAATTGCAATTGCTGCTCCTCAGAATCCTCACCTCAGTTTGCAGGCAGCTGCAAAGCACAGTCAGGCTCACATGGATGCTCTGGTCTCCCAAGAAAACTTCCCTATTGCTTTTTTCCTGGTCTTTCAGCTAATACATTTGTCTACACCCCAAATGAGCAGGATGAGATGAACTATAGCCACAGTGAACTGCTTTCCTGGACTGTGACTACAGCTCAATATCCCTCCCAATTTAGGTTTGCTCTTTGGTCCCAACTTCCAGAGTTTCATAATGGAGTAATGGAGATATAAAAACACATTTCACAGTGAAACTTGGCAAAGTGACAGCCAAGAAGTTATTTTCCCCAGTAATTTTAAACACATCAATACAGTCAGTGTTAAGATATTCTGAGAAATAGAGGATGGGGGAATAACAGCATTTAAAAAGCTCAATGTCTAATGTTGATGTTGATGGGGAGATGACATTTGTCTTTTGTTCATAAACAGATCTGAGATCTAATAATTTCAAAATATGAATGGTATACTACATAAGCAGCAAATAAATATATTAACTAAGCCTGGGACTGATATTTTCCAGTGGATTCCTAACATGTCTCATAAAAAGAAAAAATCTAATTGCAAGAATTTTTGCAGTTGGCAGGCCAGAAGAGCTCTGGCAGAGATGCTCTTGTCTCTGAAGTAAGTGAAATGCATTTGTAAAACTTTCTGATTACAAACTTACACAATGAAATATTCTGATTCTCAGGGTAAGAATACAGGTTTGGGGCTTGTTTGGGGTTTTTTGTTTATTTGTGTACATAACTACTGAATTTTTGACAGACACTGGGAACAGTTCAGTCAGGAAATTCAAAGCCATGTTTGACCACGAGTTATCAGCTCATTGTCATGGTTTGTCCTTCTATTTAAAAAACTGAAATCTATGTCAGACACAGAGTAACTTAAAATTACTTGGGAGGGGTTACTTTTGGTTGTACCGTCAAGTTATTTGAAAGATGTTTTCAATATTAATTTGAGGGCAGAGGCAAATAGGCCTGTTATGTTTTCTAGTTTTCCTTTGGAGAAGTCCATAGTTCTCTAGCACCAAGTTAAGATCCCTTTACTTGAGATCATGTATGTGTCCAGGGAAAATGAATTGAAAAGACATCAGGGAGGAGGTGGTAGCTGAGAAACAGCTGTTAGTTTGGAAAAGCATCAGTGGGAGCCAGTGGATTTTGTGTCTTCAGAGGACTGAAGTCCTCACTTCTGCTAGGGAATGTACAGAATACTTTCTTTCTCTTATGTGAGAATACTCCTACTTCATGCTTTTCCTGAGATTGAAATCCATCCCTGTGTGACAAAGGAATTTATTTTGAGATATTTTTAACTTGTGGTTTAAAAAAAGAATGGTGTCATTTTTTGTTTTCTGGCTGTGCCTTGTAAAATTAGAAGAAATCTATTGATTCAGACTGTGGTGATGCACAGCAGCATTTGTATTCTGAGGAGGGGGAAGCGAAACAGTCACACATTCAAAGGGAAACATGTTTAATGAATCCACTTACATTAATTTGCTACCAATAGAGATTCTTCGTAACAAAAGAGATCATTCCTCACGTGAAGACAGTGACTAAACCCAGCAAAATACATGTTCTATGCAGTAAGCATCAAGGGAGACAATGCCATGCAGATCTCTGTGATTTATGGTGCTCTGTTCTATTGTCTTCTAGGCTTGCACCTGTTAAGAAAGGGAAGTTCCAAGAGATGGTGAAGACCTCCTTCTGTTTCATCTGTCCATTTTTTTGGTATTGTTTGAAAGACCATTTCTCTGGCATATATTGCTTAGTTTTCAGTCATGTCATTCTTAAAATACACAATACAAATATTCAGTGAAGACCATCAATGAAAAGAAAAAAGGCTACAGAACATACTTGAATATGCAACTAATTATTGTTAACTGCTTTTCCAAAAGGACTGTGCTTTTAATAATAGTCTGCTTTTGTAGAGCATCTCTCAGATGCAGACTTCAAAATGTGGCAGGCAAATTGTCTCAACATGTCTATGGCTAGGTAAGTACTATTAATCTCTTTTTACAGATGGAGAAAGCTGAACATCAGAGAGCCAAGAATACTGCTTTCCAGCTTTGGTGTTACAAAAGGACTGTCAGAGCTGAGAGTATTGTGTTAAATTCCACCCACTAAGTCCAATTTAGCCTTTTGCTGTTCCAGCAGAAGACTCTATTATAAATCCATCTTTTCAAGTCACAGGTTATAAAATGGGCTAAGGCAGGGGTGGGTCGTTCATTTCTGAAACATACAACATCTATCTGAAGTTAGCTGAAAGCTCCTAAGTTAAAGGTTTCATGAATATGTCAGAATAGATGTAGTCCCTCCTAAAGTTCCTCAGCTTGAGACTGCATAACCCGCCACCATGTTGCTTGTGTTCGCAGAGTGTGGATAAACCCCCCAAGAATGTATGGCCCTACTAATGTTAGTAGTGTTTTTTATATATCACAGGCAAGCTGGGTATGGATTGCTGGGTGCATCTAATCACCAACCTTACTTCATTCAGCTTCTCCAACAGATACTTAAAAAGTGCAAAGGACTAACAAGAAAGTTCATGGTGAAAAGAGAAACCTAAAAGCACAGAGTCTGTGAAGGCTGAAAGTCTAAAAGCAATTTTCAGTCCTCAGAATAAGTGTTTTTTCTGCTGGAAGAGGATATATTTTGAGGTAGGCTTAGTGGGATGGAGATATACTTTGATTAACATTTCTTTGATTCTCTTTTGCTGAAAAATGACAAAACCTGTAGTTTTGGACACCTTACGCTCCAGTTAGGATGCACGCAGATGTTTTTACCCTGGAGTGGGGTATCTGCTGCAAGGGCTATCTACAGCTTCAAGTTGCATTGTGTGTGAATCCAGCCAGACTGCAAGGCCTCTCTGTCTCTTCTGTCCCAAAGGAATGTGCTGATGTTGGGTGCTCTGCTAATGCCTATCAGGATAAAATCAGCCTTTTTTTCACAGTATTTGTGAGAGTTTCTCTGTGGCTGGCCTTGGGGCTGCACCAGTGGCAGCAGCCATTGATAAGGGGAGCCTGGAGGCTGCCCTGACGCAGAGAGATTCGAGCCTTTGTTTGGCAGAAGCACCTCTAAAACAAGAGCTGCTGGAGGTGCTGCCAATGCATGGGCAAAGGGCAGGAGCAGGCAGCTGCACTTGCAAGGCGCTGGATCATGCTGTTGTTTCCAGCTTGGTGCTGCCTCCAGGCTGCTGCTGGGTGTCCTAGAGGAGGCAGAGCTGGTTGGAGACACTCCTGGCCTTTGCAACAAGTGTATGGTAGTGAAGATACTAAATCTCATCTGAGCAGAAGGCTGTGCTTTCTCAGGCTTGTCTGGAGCCATGGAAAAACATTCCTGTAGGACCTCAGCCCTTACTTGGGCTAATACACTACTTGTATGCAAAAGTTTGCCTTTGCTCTGCCAATGCTAACACAAACCACACCACACAGCAAAGTTGTTCATGTAATAATTGTTCCACATACAGCCAGTCCAGGGATAAGGTGCTTACCATGCTGTGGGATGCTACTCGGTACTGTGCATGGTTTGGGTAAGCTGTAAGGATGTAAACAGAGTGGTTTAGACCTAACAAATGACTTGTCATTTAAAACAGGGGGTAAGCTGTGTGACAAGGGAAGGGGGTGGAAATGTCACTACTTCTTTCAGAAGCCTGTGAGACCCAGTCTTGGGGCTGGCAGGAAAGGGAAAAATTACAGCAGTTTTTATAATGAGCTTGTGCTCCAGTGTTCAAAGCTTTTAAAAAAGCCAACTAGTGCAGGTGACAACAGTGCAATTTTCTGAAAGAATCTGACTTTGGAAATGGGTCTGCTGAGAATATTTGAAAATCCCATTAGATGTCCTTTTGGTGTACTTTTGGACACCCACAATCTCCCACTGAGAATTTTTGTGAAGTTTGCATAGCCCAGAGGAGCTGCATGCAGAGGAGAATGCAGAGCTGGCTACAGGAGAGCTCACACTGGGGTATGTTTTTCCTTTGGATGATGGGGTGGGTGGTTGGACCTTCTAATCCTGACCCATGAGGATACGTGAGCTTTAGCATGCCCTGGCTGAAACAAAAAATGGGATGAAAAGCATCGATTAAAAACTTAAACATTGGTAAAGATACAGAGTGTAGTAAAAACATTGATTGGTACAGGGATAGATGAAGGTGAAAAGAGCTGTCCTGTGTATTTTGTGTATCCAAGATTTTTGAGGCAAAACTAAAATATACAGAAAAAGTGGAAGTAGCCCCCAGAATTGCCAAGAGAAAGGAACATGATATCTGTTCATGCATTCTGTGGGCTGGTCTCTCCACTTTCATACTAATACCACAGCCCATGTGCAGCTGTGAGGAAAGAAAGAGTTGAAAAGGATGAGAATGTCTTTAAGCACCCTCAACAATTCTACTGCAGTGAGAAGTAAAATGAAGGACAAAGGAAAGATCCCCTTCTCTCCCTCATCTGTTTTTTTTTTTTCATTCCTCATTTAACATACGCAAATGAAAAGTTGGGAATAATCACTCTCTGGAGTCAGGTTTTATATCACGGTAGTAGGTCTTAGTCCTTGTATGGAATTCATTATACTAATAATTATTGTCTTCCGCCACACTTCACTCTTCATCTCAGCAGAAGAATGAAGTGTGGGCAACAGGACATGGTAGTTTTGAGTGTTTTTTCCCCAATACTGGATGCCTATAAAAGGAAGCTCAGCAAGTTGCAGGTTAATGGGAGGGGTTGCCTTGTTTTCTGGGATCACTGAAGGAGCTCTTAAGAGTGCAAAGAAAGAGGAAGTTGATTTTGAGCTTGTAATCTCTTTCATGACTAGTTTAGATCTCTCTAACACTTCTTTGGAGTTGTGTAGTTTCTTCCAAAGTATGGTAATACAAAAGCACATAGAAATATGAAGGTAAGCCATGATCTCATTAATCCTGCCAGGAGAAAATAAAAGAATTAGCAAACTCTGTGATGGGCAGAGACAGCCAAACCAAATGCTGCCTCTGTGAAGTTAAATGTGCTGCAAACACCAAGAACCTGCAATTTTATGACCTTTTAAAAACATACGTTTCATAAATGGAAAAATGAACTGTAGAAACTGTGGTGAAGCTGTCGAGAAGCTGGACTGCTCATTTATATACTAACATCACACAGCATTTGCCAGCTGAGCCAGGAGGTGGAGCTGACAGGGGCTCCATGATTTCCTTTTTATACAAACCTATGCCAGTGCTGGTAGCCATGGGGAATGCCTACTGTAGGACATGGTCTTTTTGGTGCTTGTCAAAATTTTTTTTACAGTATTACAATTGCCTTTGGTGCCAGCCCTGTCCATCAGCAGTAGGTCCAGTCATAGCATTGATATTTGCCCACTGCAAGGTGGAACTGTGTGGAAAAGTCCAACAAGGGAAACAGAGCTGTGCTTGTGGAAAATGGGCAGGAGGAGGACAGAGCAGACCATCAGCCTTTGAGGTGCAGAAAGTTGTTTTAAACAGGTACATCTTGCCAAAGCTGGGGGGCAGGAGAAATGAGGCAAAGTGCAGGTAGCAGGTTCTGGGCAAGTGGGAAATGAGCAGCGTGGCACTGTGCAATACTGAGTATGTGGATTCACCATGCCTGCCTGCAGGGCCATAGGCTTTTCATGCAGGAGCAGGGATCAGGAGCACAGCGGCTGCAATGTTGCTCTGACAAGCCATGATAAATGCCAGCTTTGTTAGTGCGTGTGGCAAGTTACCAGGAGCTCAGTGAATTCCTGCACTTGGAGAGCCTCGCACTGGACAGAAAAAATGAGCTGTGAAGTAATAATGATAATAACAGGATTCAATGAGGCAGATGTAATCCACATTTCTTCAGCTGATCCTGGCATGCAGCACCTACTCTGCTTTACCAAATTGTATTCACAGGGATCTTTACAGAAGTTGGTTTCAAGAGTTGAGCTGTGGTGTGACTCAGGCTGGTCTAGAACTGAAACACAGAACTTTTTTTCTTGGAAGTCATATTTATGGAGTACTTAAGTGAGGCAAGTACCTTAAAACAATTGTCCACAAGAATTAGTAGTTTGAGGAGAGGTTTCCCACTCATTTTTAATACTGAGTGCATTTTTGCTCTTCTAGCTTACTGTCAAAAAGCCTTGGTAGTGCTGAACTTCATGCAAATATGTATTTGTAGCGAGCCCATAGGAGCCAGAGAATAGCAAATACCGACCGTCTTCTGTGTCAACAGAAACCGAAGTGCAAAACTGGCTGTGGGCAGATCAAATTTCATTTTCAAAATCAATGTTTGGTGTATTCTTTCTGCTTTCAGCACAACTCGACATGTTGATGCTAAAAGGCTGAAATCCCTCCTGCTGCAGGGTGCCTCTGTGTAAGACATTGGTGACAAGTCAGATTCTCTGGGATGATCAGGGTCCTGACAGGCACCACGCACTTTTCATCTTCTGACCCACAATGCTATCTCTCAGGCCATCTCCTGCAACTCAATTGAGGTGCACTCCTGTACCCTTTGGATACCCTGGAAAACACCCTGCTTGGGCACTTCTGAAGGTGAGCTTTCAGATCTGGAGTCTAGGTCCACTACATTTCCCTACCCTTTTTGGACAAGAAATGTCTGCTATCAACAGTGAAATCACTGTTGTTGTCGTAAGACTAAAGTAAAACATAAACAGAAGTATTTATTTACAGCATGCACAGTAGGAAAATCAGTCACAGTTATTCATATGAGTCTTAAATGGAAAAAAACCATACACATGTTTGGACCTTTGAGAATTCATCTTGTTGTGCCCCTTGGCTGGTGCTCTCCTGACTCATCCATTGCTGGGGGCTTTGCCTCCCTTCCTTAGCTATGGCCACAGGTCTCCAACAATTTGTCCTGGCATTAATTGTCACCACAAGGAACAACCCTACCCACTCTCTGTGCCTACCCACAGAGTCCTACCCTTCCACATCCTCCACAGTGGCCTTGGGCATGCTGGTGAGGTCATGCACTGGTGGACCATCCATCCATGTTGAGATTTACCTTCATTTTTTGTTGTGAGTTTATCTTTCACTGGATCACTTCTTTCATCCTGTGGACTGTGAAACTGCAGGAATACTTGGGGAATACCAGCAAAAGGGCAGATGAGGGGTGTCTGCTGGGCTGGGCTGGGGTGGTTTAAGGTCTCTATGAAAATGTGGCCTCACTGTATTTCTGCCTGAAGCATGTCCATGTTTGAAGCCAAATATTTGATGTAAATCTATCAGCAGAAATATTTGATACAGTTGTGTAACTGAGTTAGATGTGTGTAATCCCTGACTAGCTCTTGATGGAGAGAAGACGTGACAGTGATTAGGCACTTTGGGATAGCTTTCATTTGGAGAAAGATGGATATGATGTGATAGATGGAAATCTCAGAGGCGTGGCAGCCATCCACCAGGCAAGGTTCAAACTAAATATGGGGCTTGAACTCTCTGCCTAACCTCAGGGGCTTTCCCCTCCAAATAAATCTGAAGTCCATTGGTAGCTGCTGCACAAAAGCTTGCAGTTATACTCCTGTCTGCTGGGCAGTATATGTACAAACATAGGCATCAAATCCCTGCAAGACACAAACTACACTTCCCCGCATATGATTTAATTGCCAGTCACTGACCAGCATACCTTTGTACACTTTGTTTTCCTACTGAACAAAAGCACTGCATTGGTTTTTACTATATAAGTATAAAAGGTCAAGGGAGGTTTTTTTTTACATCATCTTTTCGTGGGTAGCTGAAGCCACATGGGTTCCTAAAACTTGTTCTGGGGAAAATCCAGTAAATCTGTTTTAGTTTTTTTCCATCTAGATAGTATCCACCAATGTCATGGTCAAGATTTGCCAGTGAGGCCTAGGAAACTAGATGTGGACCACAATTTTTTTTTTTTTCTCATGTGAAAATATGGGTGCTTTGAACCTGAAATATGAAAAAAATCTTAAGAGTAGTGTGAAGATGACCATTTCCTCTAATTCCACTTAAAGCAATTGACCACATTAAGGTTTAGTCAGAAACAGAGTTGACGTAGCAGTTTGTTTCAAATGTGTTGGATTCACCAAGAGTAGCAGGAAAGATTTGGGGAAGAGTTTTGCAGGAATCAGAGTCACCAAGAGGCTTGTTTAGATTCACGGCAAATTAGCAGACACAGAGGTCTGCTCTGTTTCCTCAAAGCAGGCAGGATGGGCAGCCAGTGGGGTGAGGGTTGTATATAAGGCAATGCAATTCCGAGGTATAAACTGGGAATAACCTCTCAAGAACTGCATTTGTATGCACAGGGAGACAAATACAACTCAGTCACATGTGTGTTGTTGGGGCTTTGAAAAATAAATATGAAACACTCAGAGCATGTGAAATGGAAGAAGAGCTTTCAAGAGAACCAATTTCACCTGAAAATGTATTGCCTGGCAACCCAGGACTCTAGTCAGTTCAAGTGGCATAAGGATGCTGTTGTATGAAAGAAATACTAAAAAAAAAAAAACAAACCAGGAAAGTCGCAGGAAATCAAATAAAAATTCTGGTGAAGCCATAATCCATGTTGCTGTAACAGAAAAAAGCCCTTTTTTTTTTCTTTCTTTGCAAAAGTTCAGCTAATGAGTGACTCAGCCTTATATAAGAAAAGTCTGTCTGGGGCATAATAAATGTGAGTCACTATAACAAATTTTCAGATTTTTCTTGGGACTCTTCCTTACAGGATCTTTGTATTGGGAAAAGGAAAGGGATCAGGAGAAACTTGCATCAATATTCATGTAGCTATGAATACAGATGAAATTATGCAACTGCAAGGAAATGACATTTGTCTCCTGTTGCATAAAAGCGTGGTAAGAGCACTTACAGGGCAATCTTCACAGAAGAAGTAGAGTGTAAGACTTTGGTAAAGAAAGACAAGAAATACCATAGAAATGAGATTTATAGATAGGAGAACTAGACAGGGAGTTTCATTGCTTCAGCCTTTTGGAAAAGGACTGACCCTGCAGCTGTTTCGTGTATGATGCACACAGAGATCAGGCATGTTGGGGGTGTTATTCCCCAGGTGAGCAGATGTTTGCTGGATAACCTTTGCACACTGCTGGAATAGCCACCTGTGTTTGAAAGTTGGGTAGTAAAACTAATGCACCTAATCCAGGCATATCTTATAAGGCCAAGACAGACATTGAATTTATATTGCTTTTGAGGCTTGTTTATCTATCTGAAAGCTTTGTTAGGTGACAACCTCCTTGGTTTTTTTGTTCTAGTGCTCTCTCAGATTTCTTTTCCTTTCCAGTCCCTACATTTAGGATATGAAATACCTCTTTATATTGGAAAATAATTTATAAAAAATGATTGTGCCACAGCTGAGCCATTATATGAAGTTTGCAGGTAAAACAAAAAAATAGCTGCCCAAGAAGCAAAAAAAGAAAGCGACCTTTAGGGTCTCTCCTAACTGTCCAACTGACACAAATATGTTAGGTTTGAATCAGGTGATTCCCATTTATTTTAATGTGAAATGTATTTAATGAATAAATAGATGCTACTTTTATGTCTCAAAGTTAATGCCAAGTTTCCCTTGTTTTCTACTGAAAATCACAGTCTCCTGGGGCCAAATGGCTGGTGCTTTTGTCCTTTCCTGCCTCACATATTAAAAATTATTTTAAATGATAGTCTTGTTCTTCCAGGACTGCTGACTACACCCATGAGGAGCAGAATCAGTTCTGCCGGGACTCTGCACAAGTCACCTCAAATTAAAATTCCTTGTCAGAAAACAGCTCTGGAAAGGTAACACCAAATCCATCCATTATGAAGATAAACACCTGGCAACAAAATCAGGGAGTAGAGGCAGTCAACTGGAAAGTGCAGTTCAGAGGATCCTGGAATACTGGAAGATACAGGAATATCCTGGAAGATACTTGCTCTTGATTTTCACTTGCTTTCTAACTCTGAAGAGCAAATGAAAATGTAACTGGTGAAACAAAGTTCCTAGAGAGAAACTCAAATTCCAGATGGCTGATGCCACCCAGGCACCAGCTGTGAGGAGGTAATAAACTCTGCTTTTAAAAAGAAATAGGCAGTGCCAAGCTGCTATTTCTGCAGTTGGAGGTTTTTTGTCTGCTGAATTCAGTTGGTTTTAAGGGCCACACACATCCAGGGACTACACAATCCTGGTATGAGTATCCTCATCCTGATTGCCATCAGACTATGTGATATGTACTAATAGAAATGTTATTTTGATAGGATTGAAACTTTTGTCAAGCAATGCCAAGGAGTAGCCACAAATCATTTGGGCACTGGATACGTTTTCCCTTGAGGCAAGAGCTCACAACACTTCAAGAGAATCCATAGCAGTCTCTGGAAGGTGAGAGATTGTTTTACCCAAATTTTGCCTTGTTTTAAACAACTGTAGTTGTTGCCCTTTTTTTTATATTGACAAACTGTATTAACCATGATGTATAGGGACACCCTATCTTTTGGATATTAGTTGATAGAGGGAAGGAGCAGGGAAGGGGAGGACTGGAGAGCAAGCAGGAGCTGATTTCAAAGAAGCCTCTGGTTGTATCCTGGGGAGGTGCATGTGGAGGCAGGGAGGGAAAATGAACTGTGTTGGCTGTGGCACAGGGGAGAGGAGGCAGCAGAAGCTGAGCCCAGCACAGGTAGGCTGGACCATGAATGGCTGCAATTTCAACACATGGATTTTTCAAAGGCTCCCTTGCTCAGGAACAACACCTTATCTCTGGACATCAGGCATCAGAAAGAGCCAGGCATTCAGATCCCTCTCAGATAATAAATAGTTTGGCATAGCCTTTAGCCCTCAACAGACATAATGGTCTATTCCTGACACTACTGAACTAGAAGCGGCTGTGTTTTGGTGCTGGACCTCCTATGTTTTGGACCTGCACCTCCTGCGAGCCACACTCCTGGCGCCAGCTGTGGCTGTACACCACCATGCCAAGGCTGTTCCATCCTGTGGTTGCATTCAGAGCACTCTGTGCAAGTGCCTGGTGAAACTGGTGGTCATGTAAGAGGTGAATTTAACAGCTAAGCACACATGCTCCTATGCAATTACACGTGAACTGGTCTATCTCTTGTGTCACGCACAGCTCAGCAATAGGACACCAAGTCTCTCTGAGTTCCTAGATTTGCTATTGCTAGGTCGTACCAGACTACTCACATTAGAAAGGTATCAAAGGATAGAACAGACTCTGAAAGGAGAGCAGATGAGATGAATGAGATTGGGAGGTTCCCATGCTGCTGCTGCTGCTGCTGCTGCTGCTGTTGTCACAGAAAGACAGACTAGCTACTGCTTGAAAGGACAGATTTCTGCCCCCCTGGCTAGGCCATATGGAGCCTGAAAAAAGTGAGATTTTGAAGAATTACACATCATATGTAGTAGAACTTGCCCTGTTATTCTTTTAAAAATGTTTTCTTCGTTGTTCCCGAAAAAAAAATAATTCCAGTGTTTTTGAAGGAAAGCTTTGCCTTTCTATTTTGACCCACTACTATGAAGCATAGAGATTTGTGCCCCCTGCCCTGCATCCATTTCCTGGGGTGTGTTTTGAAGAAACGTTTTTAACTTTTGTTTTGCATTTTTAAGTCTAAGCCTATCCCTTTAAATTAAGTGTTTCAGGCTGATCTGAAATGATGTCTGGTTTTCCTTTTTCTGTTGTTTAGAAAAAATATTTTTTGTTTGGCCCACCTTTGCCTTTGGTTGGAAACTTAAAGCTATCAGTATTTGCCAGCTTTAAGTGAAAAGGAACAAATATTCCGTAGCCACTGGGTGAGATCTGTAACTGGCTTAGAGCCTTATAATCCTGGTGAAGTCAAAGGAATCAGTCTGATTTATACCAGATGGTTATCTGGACCTCCAAGGGAAATGAAATCAGTATCATAGATTAAATTTACTGTCAGTACAAGAAGACCTGTTTGCATTGCTAAGATTACATTTGTGTTTCCTCATCGACAAATTTTATCCAAGTCTCCACTACCAATGTTGTCACCTTCATGCTGCAGGCTGTGTGGTTCAAACCAGACATAAAAGCCCAGGAGGTTTTTGCTGGAGCAATACTTCAGTCTTTGGGCCAGTGTTTATGTGACTCTGGATTTTAAGTACTTTGCTATCATCTATACATTGTGCGTGTTCATGCCAGAAATGAGTCTGATGACCAGAATGAAACAAAATGAATGGGAAGATAATTGTTTTGGTTGATTACTTTTTGAAGGGTGGACACAATAGTAAAGAAAAATATTTGAGTTTTGCCAAAGAAAGTTTATATAACAGGGATAATTTGTTTTGACACTGATAGGAACAAACAGTGGGGAAAGACTTCCTGAGGTACTGCATTTGCCTAGGCGAGGAAACTTGCAGCTTGGAAAAAGAAACCTGTGATTTATGAGCACAAAGGACTTGAAGTCAATATTTTGTTCCCCTTAGTTATTCAGTAATGACTTTGACAGTTCCTCTGGGTTTGAGTAGATGCAGGTTTTTGGGCTGGCAGGATGTAATGTACTAGCTGATTTCCAAAGCTGTCACTGATCTTTGGTTTATATCTTCTATATTTTCCTTTCTGGACTAGTTACTATCATCAAACTCTTGCCTATCTTGGCTCTGTATGCAGCAGTCTCTTTCCAGGGTAATTTCAGGATGGCTTGTCCTAAATCATCTCCAAGAGGCCGCAGCTCTCCTTCTGTCTTGCCCTGTTACGAGTGAGTTTTAAAACTGAAAAGGACATTAAAATTGTGCCTGAATCTTGTGCTGGTACACATGTTGAGCTCCAAGCACTCTTCCTAAACTTATTTTACATCTATGTTTGTAGCAGATGAGGCATCAAACTTGTGTCACCCACCTTTGGTAATGGTGAGGATGGTTCTTGCCTGTTTGTGTGGTATAAGCATTTCTTTCACTGTAGCATTCTGCCCTTTTTCTGAATCTTAGTTATTTACATACTTGAAATTATTTAAAATGATAAGTGCAGTGGAAACTGTCTAGGATGTATAAATTGCTGTGAATTATTTCAAATTAGAGAAGAAAGTGAGGAAGGATGACTCTAAGCTGTAGTATCAGCATGATCACCATATGTCTGTCTGAATTTCATGGACAAATCCCTTCATAAACACAAAGTCCCGTGATGTACCAAGGCTTCCTTATCTCTTCCCCTCCAAGAAGCACAGTAAAATCCCTTTTAGTAGAGTCACATGGAAGCATGCTAGTGGTTCCAGGCATCCATGATACAGGTGCAAATCAAACTTGTCTATGTTCCAGGTAGATCCTCATGCAAAAAGAACTAACTGTAGTGTAGTTATAGTACATTGCTATTTTGCTGACATAGAAAAGTGGGTGAATAGTTTAAGGGAGGATTTTATTTAAACATTTTGGATCTGTGTTTGTTAAATTCAATGACAACTTTTTGAAGTGCACAGCAAAAGACAGAAGGATTTGGAAACTTTTTGCCAATGCTGTTCCTGGAGTGTTGTGACTTCCTTAATCCTAGGGAATTACAGATCCAGCTGGCATAAATATCCTCCCACTACCATTTTTTTTTCTGTTTTTTTCTTTTTTTCCCTGTTTCCTCATTTCTCTATACCACCAATTTACATTGTATAGATTGAGTAATGAGATTTTACCAGGGCAAAGAGTAAAGAACAGCTCCACAGCCTTTGGGATTATTTAGCATTAAGCTGTTATCAGGATGTGTTTTCTAAAAAGAAGCATTTTCCTAACAGGCCTGGGACATAAAGAATTTCTGGTTGAATCTGTAAGTTCCTGCAGGGAGATGTTGATCCTTTATCTAATGTTTGTTTTATCTGCTTCCTACTGGAGCATATTGCTGGTACATGAGTAGATTGCTGTCATATGGCCTCAGATATGTTGCTTCAGAGAGGAGTTCTATAGCTCCTTGACAGGGAAATTGTAATTTTTTTTCCTAATAACATGTATGCTTCTTGTAATTTGAGAGAGTTTGCTTTATCTATGAAACCACTGATAGAGGTACTATTTTTTCACCTGCTAATTTTTCATCTATATTAACAGCACCAAGGAAGCCAAATTTTCTCATAATTCACTCTCTTCTCTTAGGTAAAGCACTTGCTAAAGTAAAGGCAATACTGATGTTAATCTAGACTAACTGGGAAATTTTTTCATAGTAACTAAAATTTTGAGAACTGGATGCTAGAAATGCAATACTTCTATGCCTGTTTCTTCTTCCTTGCTTAAAAGCCAGAAAGAAGACTAAGACAAGGAAGCACTGGGATGGGAAGCATAAATGGGTGTGAATGGCTCTGGGTCTGTAGCATTAGCATAGATATTGGATGCAACTGAACTGTAGTTGTAAATACTGTCATAATTCCTGCAGCCCACATGGGGTCATGACCCTGAATTTGGGAATGGCTGGACCAGTTCTCAGTGTCTGGGGAATGGAAGTGTCTCACTCCATCCTGGGCCAGCCCTTCTAGTGACTTGAAGATGACCTGGCAAAAGTCACTGGGGCTGTTTTGTTAGGATACTGACAGGGCCAAGAAACGTGCTGTTCTGCTCACAAGAGTTACAAACCTTAACTGGCCAGAGACAGATGACAGTGTGGGTGAAGGTGCTGTTCCTGACATAGGCAGTCCTACGATTTTAGAAACTGAGGCTCAACCCCGATTTGTGGTCAATGGCATTCTCTGGAGTGTGTAGGAAAAACAGCTCTTTTCTTCATCTCGCCATTCTTCCAACTTGTGCTATGATCTCACCCTGTTAAGGGCTGAGTGTTCCCAGAGCACTGGTATATCTGCTATACTTCCTGAAGGGGAATTCTGGGCAAGTGATGGTGGCATGCTCTAACATATGGAACAGCAAGAGTGGCAAAAAGACAAGACCCTCTATAAAGTGCCCCTGAAGTTGGCCAGTGGGGGCACGGTGATTCTGCTTTGATACAAATGTAGTATTTTGTTCTGCCACTTCCTGCCTGCTGGCTCCCCGGGTCCCCATGGAAGCCCCAGCTTCCAGTCATAGGAAGTCCCTGAACACCTGGGCTGATCTTGTTCCAAGGAGCAAGGGGAGCAGAAAGTCTTTGCAAGGTGTGCATCCTCTGGGCTCAAGCCTGCTGAGGTCAGGGAAAATTACACCCATGGCAGGAAGACTGAATATTAATGTGTTTCAGAGGAGCTGTCTTGTACAATTATTTCCTTACAGAATCTCTGGTCATATTTGGCACTCTGCTGTGTGTGCCAGTTAACCTAAGGTTTGCTTTTGAAGGAGCATGCTTGCTTGTCTAAGTCCCACTACCTTTCTGCTCTAAATGGCTAATTTCACAAAGAAAACCTTTTTAAGCATTAATAACGTTTCTTATGATGAGCTTGACGAATGAAAGAGTCCCTTAAATATCTGCCTTCCCAACATCCCGCAGAAATGAAGGCATGACCTTGGGAGTTATTTAAAGTAATACACTTCTAATTGCATCTTCAGCACAATTCCTTTCAAGGTGACCTTTGCACAGTTGTGTGTTGTCTGGACAAGCCCTGGTGTCACTGTTAATAAGGGCACTCATTGGAAAAATAGTATCACCCATGTTAGGTCTGCTGGCATCCTATAAAAATGCAGTGGCTGGGTAGGTGTCAGTATAACTGTGCAATGAGACTCTCCTCACATGGAAGACAGTGGTAAAGTTCCTACTGTGCTTAAATTAGCCAGGGCTTCCTTGTTTAGTCTTTCATTGAGAGGCATGAAATGAACAGCACTGGGGGGGGCACAGTTCTACCCTTGTGTTGTGCAGTTTAAATACTGAGCTCCTTTTCCAAAAAGTCCCATGTCACTAACTTGCCTACTGACCTGTATTCGTGTCATTGCAGTGTCTGTGTGCATTGAAGATCTGCAAATAACCAACAAGACAGGCCTGCCTTCAAATTTTCACAATGCAAACATATGGCTGGGGTAGCAGTCAATGAAACTAATGGCTGTGGAAAGGCTGAACTGTCAGTAACAGAGCAAGAGTGAGCAAGGGGGGAGAAGTAAAAGCTGTTGACTGTCAGTCATGGGCTGACCTCGACGTCTGTCTGTTCCTTTCCTATAGACAATGTTTTTCAGGAGAAGCAGCAGAGAGAAAGCTTTGAAGAACATTTCTTTGAGGGCTGCAAGCTGGCACATCGGGAACGGATGTAGATGCTGGTGTATGGAAGCAGGAGGTGACTGCTTGCTTCTGGGTCATTTGCCAGGGTGCTAACCCAAACCAGTGAGGCTGCAAGTGTGAATCTCAGAGTCTCTGTAGGGCTGTGGGCTCTGTCCATAGCCCTGGGGAAGGCTGGGGACCCTGTAAAGTGATTGCAAAACCAAATAAGGGGCAAATTTTAGAGTCACAAAATGTTGAAGAACTCTGTGATGTTTTGCACGATCCTTGCATGACTGCACTGCATGAGTTGAAAGAAACAAAAAAATAAGCCTGCCTGAAACAGAGCAGCAGATCAAAAAAGATCTGAGCTCTCCCAGCAGTATCCTATCTCAGATAATCTTTTTCTATGACATTAATTTCCTTAGGCAGAAGATTAAGCACTTTTAAATGAATTACAGTGATTTTAGTTTCTGTTATCCTTGCATTTTGCTGCAATTGTCTGCGTGGTCTCTTAGTTGCCCTGCTGCCATCATAGCGCCAAAAAGTTTAATAATGGTTCAACCAAAACCTGCTCATTCTGTGTTTGTGTCTGACATGTCTGTATGCCATAGAATGAGCACCTCTGATATTTAGATGGAATTAATTTCATACTCCTACCCAAACAAGGTCTGCTCACCACTTACAAAAGAGATTCCAGGGTGAATTTTAGATGGAACTTTTATAGTGGCTTTTTTCTTAAGGTAAATTCCGCTTCATTTGGACAAGTACCTAGATGACTCTATTGTGCCATCTAATAGTATCCTAAAGGCTGTATCGAATTACTAAAGAAAAATGTATCTGATCTGTTGTCAAGGCGTTAAAAATTCAAGGCAGCATTCAAACAAGACATCCTAGCTACAGGCTAGGCTGAAAGGATAACTCAGGAACTTGAAATCCCAAAATGAGAGATTGAGCAAAGGAATATTTTTATTAATTTTTAGATGTTATGAGGGCATACAACCTTTTTAGACTGTATCGCTCAAAAGAAGAGGTATCACAATCTGCACTAATGCTAGGAACAGCCCTAACAGCTATATTACTGGAGGGCTTGTTCAGATTAGCTTTTCTACAAGTCACTGAATTGTGCGGCTTGGATTTACTCTGCCTGGCCCCAGCACACAAAGGGTGGCCCAACTGAGCTGCCCAGAGCACCACAGTCACATGACATGCTCTGATACTTTCTCACCAAGAGTTTCAACTCTTTATTAACTGACACTCCAAATTGATTGAATTTAATAAGAGTCTTTCCACTGACATCATGACTATGATTTATACCCTTAATACAAAACGCATTGTTTCAAATGTGAGTCTTAAGATCCTTATTCAGTCTGCAGCTCTTCCAAGTTACATACAAATAAACAGAGAGAAGGAAAAAATCCACAAGACAAGTTTAAGAGATTACTCTGTGTCTGTTAGAGGCAACTCTTATCTAATGTGAACAAGCAGTGGGAAAGGGTGTCTTTTGCCCAGGAATTCAGAGTCTAAGGGACTCTTTGCAGACAGAATGTTGTACAGCTGAGTTATTTTCTATCAGAAATGGCAACCAAACCTCTCATGGAATAGTTAGACTAGTAAGAATGCCAATGGACTAAAAGCCTTGTATGTTTATGTTAATTAAATCTGTCAGCCACTGTATTTTTCATCTATTTTTAGTGTGATTTTCTGAAGAAATGAAGCTTATACAGTCACCATGGCAGTCTGTCCATCTGTTGCTACCCCCCTGCTTCTCCACATAACTTTCCAAACTGTCAGCAAATTTCAGCCAATCTGGAAATAAAGGAAAGACTCTCAAAGACATTACCATTTTTAGGAATTTCATGAAGTCTGGTGGAAATTTTCCGAAGGCTTGATTAATGTCCCCTCAAAGCAAAGCGGTGGTCATTCAGCCATTGTCCTTTCTGTATGCCCAAATGTACAAAAGGCATCTGCCCTCTGGTTGTGTGAAAGGTTTTAAACCAGTTAGAGCATAAGCTGTTTTTTGCTTGCCTCAAAGCAATGGAAAAGTAAAGGTTTTGTGGGAGCCAAAGTTGTTACTGGAGACCTGCAAGGGATTGGAGGGGAACTGCAGGGTGTCAGACAGGAAGGAGAAATAGGTGAGACCACCAGGATGAATGGGTAACAGCAGGAAGGGAGGGATACCTATAAGGTATCATTCACTGTCAGTTTTTTCAGGACTATTTTGGAAGGATGAGCAAACATCAGAAAACCTGAGAATATTGTCAGTGAGGGTGCAGAGTAAACCCAAAGGTGTAACAGGGTGATAGTAGGCTGGCTTCAGCAGTAGTGTGGGGGTATGTAACAAATCCTTAGGAAGCTGATTTTCGTTAGCTCAGCTGCTGACAGAAGAACTCGTCTTATCATGCTTTTTGTTGGCAAGGTTAGACAAGGGAATGACTGAAGTTATTCAGAAAATATGCTCTCATGATTTCTTTGGGGCTGTGCAATTGTACCAATAGAGATAGCAAGTCTTTTTCATGATAAATTATGGCCAGAAAGCATACCTAACCTCTGCCGTCTGCATTCCTCGCAGCACCCACTGGCTTTCCTTAATTCCAGGATTTAGTTCTTAAAAGGATGCTTGTCTTGCTGTGCCACAAAGGTGGAGCTGCATGGATTAAATGGAGTCTTTGTGAGCAGTTCCTTGGACGATGTGAGGAGGACCCTGCTTTAGAACTATGTGAAAGCTTATACTGACTTGGATGACAATCAATGTGCCTTGGTAGATGAAGCATTGGCCGTCTGTGTATCATTAAGGAGCTCGAAGAGTCAATTCAGTCCAGACAGTAAACAATGAACTGCTGACACTTTCAGCTCTGCAAGAGCTCAGAAATACCAGCATGCACATCTGAGCCATATCAGTGGAAGCACACAAGGATTACATTCTTTTGGTGATGGCTGCATCTTTATGTGAATAATCTGACGGGACCCTGATGGTGTCCAACACATCCATTCTTGCCTTGTGATTCTTTCGCCATCTCAAATGTTGTTAGTTTTAATGACACAATTATCCTTTATATATTCAGTTAGACATGTGGGTTGCTCCCCCTGCTTTTTTTTTTAGAGTTATAATTAATTTCCCTGAGAGGCAGCAGCTTTAATGCTTGGGTAGTTTTCTGAGAAGCTGGGACTGAAAGAAGCTTTTGGGAAATGACAATTATATGTCCATGGCTTTTATTTGGTATGCTTTATTTTAGTCTTTGTCTAGGCTGAAAGCTCTTGTTGACTGGCAGAAGATGCATTCAATCAGTGAAATTAGGCAATTTCAGTGTCATGCCCCCCTGCCCCCCATCATACAAAGAACTTGTATATTGACTGAATGTGAAATGCAATTTTTTTGCTGAATTTATATAAATTACTGGTGCAAAAAAATTGTTACCCCTTTCTCCCTATTCTCCAGGTCATTGATTGAATTCACATTAAATTTTTGCTGAACTTTTATAAAAGTTTATATGCTATGAAGAGAAAATTTTGTAATAGATGTTTGTATCAAGGTAATTCTAACAAGATGTGACTATTTAATCAGTGTATCTTGGCAAGCAGAAAAGAATTACTATTGGCTTGGAAATTACTTTGAAATCTTTTTTATATTCCCCTTTCTGTTGTTAGCCCAAGGTGGCCCATGCCTGTCTTGGGGATCTTGTGTTAACCCATGAAATCCACTCCAGGACACCTATATGGATTCATAAGGACTCTGCATGGGTTTAAATAGTAGTAAAAGAAAACATCTATGAAAACTTGTCAGAGATCATATAAGCTGTTATCCTTTGAAGCTTGATATTTGCAGCTAGTTGCCCTTGTGTTGTGTCCTGGCTTCATGGCATCATTAGGAAAAAACAAGAGAGAACAAAACAAAAGAGAACAATTTTCACAGGGTTTGTGAAGCTTCAGTGGGGATGCACTGCGGTGAGGGCTCCCAGCTCCAAGAGAAAACCTGTGGGTTTATCTGTAGTTTATGGGGCTGTTTTGCACCACAAATCTAAAGAAGAAGTTTTGAGAGCATCTGAGAGGTCTTGTATGTTTTGCCTAAATGGAAAGTTTCATTATTATAGTGAAGTGAATAAGAGAAACATTTTCTTTCCAAGACAGAATGGGGACACATTTCCCCCCATCTTCTCACAGTGCAGGGAGCAGCACTGACTCCTGCCACGCTGATTTAGGCAGCTTCCCTCCCTCCCTTTCGTGGGACAAGGCTGCTTGCTTGCCCACTGTGCTCCTTGCCAGAAGTACAAAGGGGATAATGTGAGGTGTTGCTTCCCCTCAGCAGCTGGTTTGGCCACTGTGGGACCCCGGGGGAAAGTCAAGCACTGCCCCCCATTCTGCTCCCCTCACTTTTGGCCCTGGCTGCTGAGGAGCAGCAGAGAGCACCTGTGGGCCACCATCTTACTTGAATTAACAGGGAGAGCAATCAGTACTTTTTGTAAGTTGTTTCACCCATCCAGTTTCTCTCAGCTTCAAGACAGGGCAAAGCCATGGTTCCCATCACTTCTGGGACACAGCAACTGTTTCTCTCCAAGATAGCCCATAGCAGCTAGAAATGGAAAAGCTGTTGTAGGTTCCTTGGTCAGTCTCTGCCTCTTGCTATCCTTTTTTTTTGTTTGTTTGGTTGTTTGTTTTTGTTTTTGTTTTCTGTTTGGTTGGGTTTTTTTGTTTTGTTTTTTGGTTTCGTTTGGTTTTTCTGGGTTTGGGGTTTTTTTTGCAGTTTTTTTTGTGTGTGTGTGTGTGTTTGGGAATGCTGTGTATGCTAGTTTTACCTGTCTCTTGTGAAGGGTTTCCAATCATTTATTTTAAATGAAGTAGTATTCTCATCTACTGGCAAAGTCAATGATATAATTTGTTTATATATATTCAGTGCTACTAAAAGGTGGGGGTGGGGAGAGAAGAAAATTCCTTCACCATCTTGTACTTTTTACTTCTCAAGTTGTGTATGCTGTCAGTAAAGCTGTGCTCTGGAATGGTCAGGGATGGTGTGGCCCCAAAAGGCTGTTGGTAGGGAAGAGGAGTCGGGGTGTCTGCCACTCTGGCTTGGAAGGAGTGTGCTACATAGTTTTCATTTTCTGCATGCATGATTAAAATTAAAGGAAAAAAAAATCTTGGCTCTAGCAGTGGGAACCACGCAGATGTGAACTGAAGGGAAAGCTGATTTTATTTTTGCCTGTATGTCACCACTTCCTGTGACCTGAAGGATAGATTTGTCTCAGAGTTTTCTACAGCACTGGCAAAGACATTAATTACCCTTTTCAGAAACAATAGAAGAAAAGTACCATATTCAATGTTTCATTATATGCTTTCTGTGTTTTACTTTAGGTGAGTCTAACAGCTTTCCAAAATCCCAGTCCTGTTGGAGATTTCATCCATTCCTTCCTTGGAAGTTGAGGATCCCAAGCACTTTCCCAAACTGATCAATGCAACCTCTCATAAAGCCAGGTAATGCACACGCACAGACCATGAGGAAAGCACATGTGACCATGAGTGCATTTAAATAACCTGTTTGGTCATGAGATTTGTAGATGCCAGCCTCCTGCCCAGTCAGGGGACTCCATACATGCATGTGCATAGCCAGAAACATTTCTGTTGTGTGATCAAACACACATCATCCATCTCTGAGTTTCCTGAGGATGGATCCTCCTAGGGGCCCAAAAGCCCTGCCAGCTGGGTGGGTTCCTTGGGGGTGTATCCTTGCTCCATGGCACTGCAGAGGGTATTTCCATTAGCTGTCCATGCCCCAATAGCCCACAGCCTTCCTCATGTGTGTGTGCTCCTGCTCTATTCACATTGCCTGCATTTTCACCCTCACACACCGTGCAGGTATCAACAGGCATCAGCCTGGTGCTAATTGCTTCCTTCAGAGACCTCCCAGCTCCGCCGCATAGCACTGGCTGTGTTGCAGCTCTCCATCAGCAGATGTAGAAAGTCTTAGTCTGCAGAACCAGGCACTTCACGTGGTGCCTTAATATGAGGTTACCAGGATGAATAGGCTAGAGTTTCACTTCCAAGGAACTGAGTTTAAATTTTGGTTGCAGAGGGAATTATGTTTAAAGATCTCTTAAACCCTTGGGAAGCTTTCCAATTTCTCGAGTTATCACTGCTTAATCACACGCTCAACCCAGTGCTGGGTTCTCTCTCAAGTTCTCTCTCAAGATGGGGCTTGTTCAGGCATTTTCATGGATTTTTGTTTGCATGCTTGCTTTTAAAGTGGGACTCTTTTACAATTTAATTTGAGGTTGTTTTTTAAAGGTATCTGCTTTCAGAAGGTTGCTGAGAGTCTTTTGTGTAGATAAACATTTTTCTTTCTGGTTAAAAGGTACATAACACCAGAAAATGTAACTGGGAGAGGGAGCAAGATGTACAAAGGAGAATGCGGAGCATGTTGGCATAAGACACAGTTGACATAAGACATTCAGAGGAATTTTTAAATTGACATTTTTTTTACTTTGCTTATTACATGAGTATTACATTTTATCCAGTGAAATAAGAGATGGGAGTATCTGGGGGTGTAGGCCAGAGCTGGTATAGCCATCTTTTTGCTTGCTTTTGCATATTTCCCATGCTCAGAAGTATAATTATGCTTTTGAAAGAGGAGTTAATGCAGAAATGTAAGGTATGACAAATGCATCAGCCCCTGCCTCCACCTTTACATTTAAGTTCTGGATTCAACAGTCCTCCATGTATGATACAACAGGAACATATTTTGTTCTGCTCTAGTAGCAGTGTTCAGTTGAATGTTACTGGCTTGTTGGGAAATTAGATGATTTGTCTAAAGCTTTAGGCAAGGGACACATTTTTAAAGTAAGAGTAGAGTGTTCAAGTGATTCCAACATTAGCAATCTGTAAATTACAGATGAGGTGCACTGAGCAAACAGTATGTTATCTCTCTGAATGATTAAATTTTTGCACATTTTGGCAACTCATTTAAAGAAGGCAAGAGCTGGACTGTCAGCACTGATTTTACTTTTGCAGTGCTATGGCTTTCTATTTATAATGGTCATGAAAGAGGTCCTGAAGGCAGCATTTCTTGTTAGTGAATTAAAGATTCCCTCACATGTGCAGTGTTTGCTTTAATTTGAATATTTATCATGGTTAATGAAAGATACTCTGAGAAAGAGGGAGAAAACAAAGTTTTTCGGGTCTCATCAGCTTACTTGCATCTTCCTATTAGTGATCAAAATTACAGCCCTGTTTTAATGGCTATGATGCTCTGTGGATGCCAAAGTGGGAAGCAGCCCATTGATGAGGTGATTTAACTTTGTGTGGTTATCTTACAGCCTTGCATGATAATGTGGAGACTCTGGCCTGTCTTGTTTATAGCAACCGATCAAATGTAAAGCACGTCCGTCAAATGCTGAAGTGTCTTCCTGATGTCACCCCTAAGTGAAGCAGGAGATATGCCCAGAGTGCAGAAGGATGCAGATCTCTGGCCATGCTTCCAGCTGCAGAACTGCCCATTGCTCCCTGGTGCAGGAGCTGTGTTCTTGCTAACCAGCCAAGCTCAAGTCACATAATAAGCATCATAGGCTTCTCATATTTAGTTGCCAATGTGTACCTTTGGGCAACATTCACACTCTCCAGTGCCTGCTAATTAATTTGTTTTCTTACACTTTCCTGGGATTTGGATTGGCACCAAAGCCCCAAAGGGAAGAATCTAGCTGTCAAACAGTGAATATTTATAATGAGTGTAAGGTGTAGATGGAAACCGCATAGTTGTCATACAGCAGCTATGACACAAAAGATGCTATTTCTTCCATGCTGTTTCCCGTAAGGGAAAGAGATATTTTGGGAGGGCAGAAGATGTGATTACGGAAGACAGCTACATGGAAGCTGTCATTGAATGCTCTGCATGCTGAAATAGTGTGTAGGAATAAGAGAGTGTGCAGGAACAAGGCCATGAGAAGTATTTTAATAAATATTAAGTTCATGGATGAATAACAAAAATATGTAAGTATTGATTAAACATGGCTGGCTAGACTGTGTAGCATTGTCCAGTTGAGGAGCACAGGAATCAGAGTGGGAAGCTGAGGTTTTCCTCCTGGCCCTGAAACCACTTTTCTCTAAGACCTCGAGTTGTATTTTCCTCTGATTTTATACTCTTCAGACCAACATCACATGCATCAGTTTCCTCATCTCTTAAATGCTGCTGTTTGCTAACATAATTCCAGATCATTGATTATAAATTATGTATAAGACCCAGGAGTGAATATTATGAAAGTCTGAGATATTAATTAATCATCATTTTTTTAGGCTCCTGGCCCTTTGCTGAGTGATGGCAGACTCTGCAGCCCTGTGTGAGCACTGTATAGAGACCAAGATTCCCTTTCTGTGTCTGGGACTTCCATCAGCCTCAGAGCCCCAGTGCTCAGGGCTTGCCTGCCTGCTGTGATGCCACCCCTGCTCCCAGGCCCTGCACCCTCACACCTAGTGCCAGGCTCCCACAGGCAGTGTCAGCTGTTGAAATGGCTTAATAATAAACTATAGGGAAGCACCTCTGTAAATTAAGTGTAAAATTTAATGTCATGCAGTCTGACACCATACAGAGTAATCCTAGCACGTAGCATCTTTTTCTATAATGGCACCACATCATGGGTCTGTATATCAAGGAATCATTCGTGCTCCCCATGGTCAGTAGACACGGTGAGCTCCATCCAGTCGGTCTTGCAACATCCTGTTTTCCTCATGATGCTTCAGGGAATCTCTGATATCTTCAGAAGTGCCCTTGAAATGGTTTAAGAGAAGTAAGTAAATCTGTTTTAAATAGGCTGTAGTACTGAAGATGATCTGAATGATCAATCAAGAGACAAAAATGTGCAGGTCACTAGTAAATGGCCAAGGACATAAAATAGGAGGCTGATATACACCTCATTTGGCACCTGCAAGTCCTCTGACTGTGTTGAGTGCAAACCCTTGTGAGGCAGATGCAGAAACCACCACCTCAAGCCTCCTTGCAGCCAGTGGAGTTGCAGGGAGGGTGGCAGTCATTTGTGTGACTGATTTTTCCCATCCCATCCCCAATGTGTAACTGTTGAAATGCCAAGCTGTAGTCTCTGGGCCTGCTCTGGAAGCACAGAGACAGCCCTTCCCTGGGAGGCAGTGGGAGGTGTGGGGGCTGCCTCCTGCTCCATTTTAGCAAGAGAACATCTCTACAGCTCCCCATACCACCTTCTGTAGAATGACAACCAACATATGACTTGGGATTGAAATCCTTGCAGCTGATGGAAAAACAATTAAGATCTCATTAAAATTCTACATAGAGAGCCAAGAAAAGGAAGATAATGTCAGAGGAAAGGTGATACGTAGGACAGTACAGAGAATTCTCTTAAGTTAAGCCTGTCATTAGGCAGGAGCACAGAAGGTGCTAATTGTATAGTGCATTTCATTCATCCCACAAAGAATAATTAACACTTTCCCTTCTGCCTTCACTGAAAGGAATGGATTCAACACATATGCTCTCTTGTTAAGGACTTGTCATATTCTGGGTCCTTATGTGCAGAAAAAATTTACTGCTGAGTTTCTTCACCTGCTGGCTGTTGAACAGGAAATGTTATTAATTATGTGAGAGAATGCTGGTTTAATTAATCTCTTTGTGTGTTTTCATCTGTTGCTGTTACAGAAATTATTGACCCAAGAATGAGCGTCAGAACTGGCTTTCAGGTAAACACATGATTAAATATTGCCCTAAATGGAAAAGAGCTGACCAGAGATTGCTCCTGCCCTAAGAATCTGCATAGATGTGCTGGAGGGGATGGAGAACAGTGAAAACAAGGACTTCTTGGTCCCATGTGGGCTTCCAGCAGCCTGGAAGGGTGCTTGGGATTTTTTCTTAAGATTTATTTCCAGGTTGATTCAGCTATTGACAGAGAAACCAAAGCTCTTGCAATGTGCAGATTCTGACCTGCCTTTCTGCCTTGATCACTCTCAGTCCTGAGCAATATTATTGTGACAGTGACAGCTGCTTTGCAAAGCAAATCTTCCCCCCACTAGGTCCCGTTTGAGTGTTTGCACACAGCTTCACTTTGAAGTTTGCACTTGAGCCTCCCACGCTCCTCATGAAATTGAACTAGAGGTGATAGTCTTCACTTCCTTTTAAACTTGAGAAGATGTCTTTGCATCTTACTACCCAGATGATGCTGTACTCCAGTGGTGACTATGCTTCAAGGCTGGGGTGAAGTGATCCATGTCCATGGATGCTCTTTCTATTTCACAGAAATAATTCAGATTAACTAGTTAAAGAATACAAAGTAGTCTGACATTGTTGGCTGCAAATTCTACCTCGACAATAAGATACTCTATACACTCTGATACTTTTGCCTGTCTGTGTAAGAGAAGGTACATGTTTACAATCTGGTGTGCTTCGTGTTAATTGAAGTTCTTCATTCCAATTCCTGCCAGAAACAGCTCAAAGGACCACTCCTCCCTCAGTCTAGGCATCTTCAAAGTTTTGGGAAGTTTTCCATAGGACGTTGCTCTGTTGATGCCTGCCAACAGCATCAATAGACGGCTGGCTCCAAGACTCATGACAGCTGCAGTGTGAATGGGGGAGCAGAACAGTTACACAACCTCCCACTGCCCTGCCACCCCCCGTTAGTATTACACCAGCAGGGCCAAAGGGGCCTTTTCATCCCCACAGTGGATTTACTTTTCCTTGGCACTTTGGGCCTACAAAAGTAGGCTGCTGCAAGGTGCCAGCTTATTTTCAGCACTGTAGACACATGCTAGCATGTGGCCTCTGAAAATTCTGAGCCAAATTCCTTCTAAATGTTTGCATACACTCTTGAGACGAGGCTATAAGATGCCCTTGCATGTCTTTGTCCTTTGACACAAGCTGAGATAGCAGCATCCTGTCCTCAGTCCACCATTTCTGCAAAGGTGCAAGCAGCCTTAGCTGCTGGAAACCAGGGACCACCTTTATACCCACACCTCCCTGGCCTGGTGAAGACCTGTTAGTCCTATAGATAACATGTGGGGCTTACATTGTTTCCATACTGCCCTTTCTGTCTCACTATTGCATCCTGTCCAAGTTGGCACACGAGTAATCTGACTAAAATTGGGTTTGAGGGAGAATGAAAAGAGTTCAAGGGCTAAAAAGGAATATGTCATAAACAAGCCCTCTCATGTTTCTTAAAGCACTGGCAGTATTCCCAGCCTAAGTCCAATGAGCTGTACATGAAGTCACTTACGAAGGGTCTTCTTTGGGTTGATCTACCTGTGACTACATAGTCATTATTTGGACTTCAGCTAGTTTATTTTCATTCATAGACTGCTCACCATCCATCTATGAAGCTTATGTTCCTCTGAATGCACCAGGAGGTTAAAAGGCAATGAACTGTGATAATCAGGGACGGGGAAGTAGGGAAGGTGGTGCCTTTGGTGCTTTTGCTGAAGGTTAAAGTGGATGCAGTTGCTGGTGCTGAGTGTGACTGGTGCACTGGCAGGCCCAGAGAGACATCTGTTAGGTGTGAGCAGGTGGGGTGTTCAGGGGTAAAAGCATGCAGACTGACACTGTAAGAGATGCTCTGTCAAACATTGAATAAATCCTATTTTATTGGAGCCAAGGAGCTGTTGGCTTATGGGATCAGGAAAGCTTGCAGGTATAGATCATTGTCTTAGAGGTCTCCAGACAGTCTTACAGCATGACAGAAACAGCTAGGGAATTTCTTAGGCAAATGAGGAGCAATTACCCATCCCAATCTCTCCAACCATCTGAAGTGCCTGTCTTGATGTCATTCCCTTGTAAATTGAAACAGCGGGTAAAGTCAATGAAATCAAAACCTGAAGGTTAATGATGCAAAAAACAGCAGGAAAGGCAGGTCATAGCATTACAAAAGGACATTGTGATTTTAGACCGCATTACCATTTGTCAAACAAGTCATTTCCATAGGAGTTGTGAGTGGAACTCAGTTGCCAGTGTAAGGGAGGAAGGATCTCTGTTAGTTTAGGGTCAGGAGACCACGAGCTTCCAAAATTTTGTGTCACTGTTTTTTGCATGCCTAACAGAAAAAAAATCTCACGCTGGGCACCCAAATCCAGAGGCCACTTTAAAACTTTTATTTTTCTAGTTGAAGTGGAAGAAACATTTCTAACATACAGTCCATTCCTACAGGCACATGGACTTGAAAGTTAATCATAGTTCTGGCCCCAGATTGTTACAGTGAATTTCTGCTTCTCTGTCTGTGGGAGTCCTAAAGGATACCTGATGGCTGTCCAAGTTAGTGCTTAGAAATTGTATCATAAAGGCAAAATAACTAGATAGCATAATCCAGAATGATCCCAAAGGAAACTGAGGTGGAATAAGTGTTTCAAGCCCTCAGCAGTGTCCCATAGATTTCACCTGAAATACAGATAATTGTATAGCATGCATGAAGCGTTACTCATAGTAGATGTGCACTGAAGATGTACCTACCTATTTTCATCAGGGAAATGCTGTAGAAGGATACTTCCTGCTTTGCCATGGACAGGAATCTTAAAATTACATGATATGTAAAGAAATGTAAGCAAAACGTTTTTCAGCCATGTATCATATGACATCATATATCATGTTATGTTATACTGTATGGGAACTTGGTGTGTCTGTCTGTCTGTATGTTTGTTTTGCAAATTGGTTTCCAATCAGCCAGCACTGTTTCCATACCAGAAGCCCTTGATAAGTCAAGGAGGATAGTAAAAACTACTTACAGTCTCCTTTTGTCCTCCCTGTAATCCCAGGAAAGATAAATACAGAGAAGTGTAGTGCTGAGATATGAGATGCAGTATTGATGAGCGAATGTGGAATTGCCTCACTTAAAATATCATTAGATCAGCTGGTGAATTAAGATGGAGATGGAACTAAGTGAAATCCTGCTGGGGGTGGGGAGGGAGGGATGTGTGGTGTGTGTGCTGCTGGATCCCTTGCAGGCTTGCAGAAAGGCCAAAAACAATGAGGTCTGAGACTGGAAATTTTCAAGTTATATGAAGCTTGATCCAAAGCTCAGTGAAGCTGAAGAAAATCCCCCATGGTGCATGAATATTTCATGTGTTAAGGGACTTTCTTTTTTTGAAGAGCAATTACCTCAAAGGTGGGGACACAAGAATTCCACTAAATCTCAGTCTTACTCTGCATGAGGGTTACAATGAATAAGAGGGAGGAAGGAGTTGATTTTCCTCTCAAGGTGAATAATTTCTGGATCAATTTCTCAAGTCACATCCAAGGTCTACACTGAATTGCGAGATATGAGGAAGATAAGACATTTGTGTGCCATATCTGCCATGAGCAACCAGAGAGAGAATTGAGGTAAATAGGCATGACCCCTTGCCTCACCCTCACGACATCTGCTTCAGAGCAGCAAACCATCACAGACAGTCAGCAACTGCATATCTGTCATGGATGCAACACATTCCGTCTCTTCTGGAACAAGCTGTTAGCATGAAATATTGCAATGTAAGTAAAACCTTTAGTGAAGGTTGAGTTTTACACCTACACATACTAATGCCCTGTAGTAGTAGTTTATAAACAGTGTTTTGCTTTGTTATTGTAATAATCAGTGGTATTTGGAAGTTGTTCTATCAGCACAAATCCTCACTGCTGCAGCCTGAAAAACCCTCTCTTTCTGTTAACACTCCAGGAAGGACTGCTAGTCGTGTATATGACTGCTGGGCAAATGGTACAGCACAAGTCCATTGAGCAAACAGGCCAAGTAGGTACATGGAAATCAGCAGGTTGTAATACACTACCCTGGGAATAAATACCATGGGATGTGACACCTCTGGGGACCAAATGGTAGTGCAAAATATGCATGCAGAACTGTGAGCAACCCAAAGGGTAAGCATCTGCACTTACAACATATAATTAGTAATTTACAATTACTAATGCCACACTCAGCAATTATGTTTTAAAATGGGTATTTTTTGTTTAACATGTGGCTGAGGACTGATTTATGATTTTATTTCAACTCCTAAATGAATTGCAGTTATTCTGGCAGTTATTAATTGTGTAAATGGATGTGCAGGAGTTTAATCTCTCAGTATCCAGTCTGGTTTTTATGGCTTCCATTTTATTCCTCTGTGATTGCTCTAGGATTTACTTTGCTTGCCAATACTTACAAGTTAAAACCAAGTTTTAATATATTTCTTGGCTTAAACGTAAGATTGAGGGCAGGGGTTGCTTCATTTGTGATTTGGGTTATTTTTCTCTCCATGTTCCTGACTTTTTTCTATTAATTTATAATTCAATTGCTCCAAGTCTGTGGTATATTGATCTGTTTTATATTAAAGGAATAATAGCAGTTTTCCCTGAATAAGCAACACTTGGTGATGCGTGTTCTATTTAGGCAAGAAGGAAGAATTCAAGCAGAAACAGTTCTTCCCAGGGAGGGGAAGAAATGTCACCAGTGAAACATCATCGGACTGCTGTGAGGATCTTAGCTTAATGGGGCTGGTGGACAGGAAAATGTTGGCCTTTGCTAACACTGAACCTCTCTTTTTTTTCCTGGAGGGATGCCTCCACTGAGGAGGGCAGCAGTCAGAGCCAGAATCAATATCAGGGATCAAGGAAACCACAGGAAAAGGGGAATTTCTACTCTGCCTACAGCAGAGTGAGAAGATTGGGATTAACTGCCTAAGTCAAGGTCAGATGCTCTCTCAGAGAATATTAGAGGCATCATCTGTGGGGAAGAATCACAGAATGGGTAAGGTTGGAAGGGATCACAGTGGGTCATCTGGTCCAACCTCCCTGCAGTAAACCTAATTAAGCAAAGAGCATACATAAAAAAGGAATGCAAGAACATTGACAATTAGAAGGTTTCTAATTGTTGAAGCAGTTACAAGCCAGTAGGAGAAATGGGAAGAAGAAAGCTAGCTGGTTTGAAAGTGGAGGTGGAGCAGATAATCTCAAGTCTGTCTGTGTTTTGTGCCTCTGATAGATTCAGGACTTAGCAGTTTGCTCATACCTGAAGGCTCCCTGTGGCATTATGAGGTCCTGATATTTTCTGCAGTTTCCCACCACCCTCCTGATCTTCTAGTGACAATGTCTGGCAGAAAGGATTATGCTGATCTTACCTTGAAAGGATCTTGGGACTTTCCAAAGGGCTCTGACAAGTCCTGGTCAAGAGCAGACTGAATTTATAGTCAACCCAAGCTGAAGTGGAGGAAACCTGGACTTCAGATGCTGGAGATTTTCAGCTTCAAAGCACCCTTGGGAGCACTCTAGCAGGCAGAGCATAGACAGATCCTTTGTGAGCTTTGCAGTGGCTAGTTTTGGTGAGTGGATCTTTTGGGTTCTGAGGGTTTCCATGGACTTTCCAGTCTAAAGATTCTGAACTCAGAGTATTCAGCAAAGCACATAAATGGCCCTGGGCTTTGCTGAAGTGGGAAAACCTTCAGACTAGATTTCTGCAATGCTGTATGAGTGTTGCTTTACCCTTGTGCCTCCACCCAGCCACCAGCCAAAAACTCTGTGTGAAATGGGATCTTGATGTCAGTGTAGAGTGGCGTGTGATTCCCTTATAATTTGGGATGAGTTGAGGCTTTAATCATGAAACCTCACAGACTGGAACTGAGAGGAGAAAGGAGGAGAAAGGAGAACATGGAATATTCTTTCAAAAGGTTGCAGAATTTATTTAATGGCTACTCCCCAGAGCCGTCTGGAAATTTCACTAAGCCACCTAAATGCTTTCCAGAACTTTTGCTGTGTGAAAGCATCCTCAAGACTGTAATGAATGTTTTGACTTATAGCCAAAATTGTTATTTCCAGTACTACTACCACTAATAATAATCTGATTGATTACTGTCATCAATTCCTGGCTGCTAGAAATTACAAAGAAAAATATTTTTAAAATATTTTTGTAATGACAGGATAGAAAATAAATAAGCCGTACCATTCTGGAACCAAAATATGAGTTAGGCTAGTTCTGAATATGAGAGAATGGAAAATTCTACTTTCAGCTTTTGAAAAATTATTTAAAAAATATGAAATCACTCTGTAAAATGTAATAGAGTAAGTGAACATAACCTTAGTGGCTCCGAGATACAAAATAAACCTGTGGAACAGTGACTAGTAGTAGCCCTTTGGGTAGATATTGCTTATCTCATAGTATATTGATGTCTCTACTAGGCCTGAACTTGTTAGACGTGACACTTCAATCTCAGAGTAGATTACTGCAGTCGCTTTTTCCCTTAGGACATACAAATTTGATCCTTCTAACTTCACCACTGATAAATTTTTATTATACATATAAATTCCCTGCTGTGTACATCAAAACCTGACCATGACCAGACTCTCAATAAGCAGAATATGAGGATGTTTTGTAGTTCTTTCATACTGCTGGGCTTGTTTTTCTTTCCCAGCATTTGTATATATATTTTTATAAGGGGAGGAAATATGTAAGAGCCTCATATTATGCTGAAAGACAAGAAAACATGAGAGCATTTGTAGTGGTCTAATGTGATGCAGAATAACCTTTCAAACTTGCTCTTTTGTGTTGAACTGAGGCAGACTCAAAGAAGGAATATTGGCATTGCAGAAATTATTTCCACATGCATGAGCTGCCTAGAAAACACAGGCTGAGGAAAAGTTTAGAGGGACCACAAGAGAGAAAAGAGTAAATTTTAAATACCTGGAAGAAAAAATACCAAGAAAACAGTATGCCCTCTTCTGCTGAAGGCTGAAACAACTTTGGCCTGAGCCTTCTGGCTTGAGGAATTTTGAATCCTGCTACCCGAAGGACTGGTCATGTGGATTTGTTTCAGAAAGGCTCGCCTAGTTGTAGAGCACTGCTAACTCTCTGACTTCTTTAAAAGAAGACAAGGACTGGCTCTGTTTCAGCATTGAACTCATTTACTGGTCTAGGCAATGGAGTGGCTCCAAAAAGGGATGAAGGAAGACTTCAAATCATGAATAAGGATGGTGGCAAGTAGGAACCTGGTCATCTTTACTGAATGTTTGGGAGGGAGAATTTTTTGTCTTAGAATAGGAAATGTCAGGCGACTTGGTAGCAGCCAGAAAAACTAACCTGTGTATAAAGTTGAATCCAAGTTCTTCTAAGAGGAAGACAGTGACAGGACAAGACAAGAGGCACCAAGCACAATGTGGGAAATTCTTGCTTGAAGGGTGAATTAGGAATTAGGAATTTTTTTTCTGCTAGAAGGGTGATGTAGCGCTGGAATCAATGACCAGAGAATCTGCAGGATCTCCAGCCTTGGAGATAACCAGATCTTGACTGGATGAAGCCCTGATCAAACATGACCTCTGCAGTCCTTACTCTGAGCAGGTAGTTTTCCCAAATAACATACGGAGGTCCCTTCCAGCTTGAGTTATTCTGAGATTCTGAGTCAGATCCTACAGCTGGCAATAGAAGGACCTTGGCTATCATGCTTGAGGATGGAGCACTGTGAGTCTCTGACTCATGACTAAGTTGGAGTCACTGATGAATTCAGTGTATTTCATGACACTGTGTCAAATTCTATGGGGAACCTGACAGCTACAAACTTTGTGACTCAGCAAGGGAAGAAATTATTTGCTGACTCATATGACTCATAAATGCTGGTATTTATCCTATCCAATACTGGAGGATGATCCTTGAACTTTTCATGATGCTTCAGACCAGGGCAAGAGCTTAGTTCGTGTGAAAAGGTAAAGGTAAAAAAATTTGACCCAAATTTTCAAAGCCTCCAGGTTTTAAAGCCTCCTTCCTCAGCTGAAACTTGGTCTGCAGGGAAAAAGCATCAAGCAAGTGGCAGTGGGATGGATCAAAGCGAATGCTCTGGGCTACACCCTGCTCTTGAGGGATACTCTGGGGACAAAGCTGTCTGTTGGTACTTCATCACAATCATAATGCTCTAGGTCGCAGTGGGTAAGTTGACGGATTGCTATTTACATCAATATTTTCTGCTGAAAAGCAAAATTCAAGGAGCAGCTCTGATATTTTATCTTCTTTATGTGGGAACATGGCCAGTGTTGCCCATAATTCATACTATGGTATGACTAGTACTCTGGTATGTCACACAGCATTTCAAAACTGAGACTGACAACTTCTAAAATTAAGCTTAGTTGTGCATGTGTTTTGTTAACCATATTATGTACTTACAGGAGCTTTTTATAACTGATGAACAAGAAGATGACTTCTCATTCTCTAGCTAGATAAGTGCCACTCACAAAGGGGCAGAAGTAGTTTAATTTGATCAAAAATCCCTCTTTCAGTTATATTCAAAACTCAGAATTTCATGGAGATGTGCTTTCATTTGCATTTCCCAAGCATAGAAAGGAGGCTGGCGGCACCAATAGCAGTACCTCAGATTGCTGCAGCAACTGCCTTTATGTTTGTACCCCAAAAACCTTTTCTTGTCTTGCCATGAGTTAAGTGCATGTGTGTGCACTGCGTGCAGACTGTTGGATCACTCCCATCATGCAAAGCCTGGCAGAGACATGGTGTTTCCTTCACGAACTGCCATATCTTCCCAGCTCACAAGTGAAAGGCTAAACATTAAGCAGAGACTAACAAGATTTCAGTTCTGCAGCACATTTTAATTTTCAGCAGTTTGTATTCTGCCATATACCCAACAGTTTTTCCTAAGGGGAAAAAAAGCAACATAATTAACATGGGATAGATTTCATTCAGTGTACTCTGTTTCCTTCCATTATTGTACTTGCCAGAGGAACTATTTACAGAGAAGCTTTCTCACGGTATTTTGTACAATCCAAGTGTTTTTAGTTTGTCAAGGGATTTTTTAAAAAAAATTTTTGGTTGGTTGGGGGTTTTTTTAATTTGTTTTCAAGAAAGCACTCCTTTAGAGGTTACATTTTCTGAAGCCATTGGATTTCAGTCATTTTAGATATATAGTGAGAAGTGGGGAGACAGTAAGAACTATAAAAGATTATTTTTCCCATTACTGGTAGGAACATCCTCATCTGAATCCCATTAGAGAGGTAACTGCCTACATTAATAAAATAAACCTATATATAATCACTACCAGTCTTAATGCTGGGGCTGAATGACCAAATTTAGTAACTCATTTATGACATGTTCTAATAGTGTGGCCTCTCTTGTGTTACCTGAGTAAACAGAACAGATGCAGATGCTTGCCAGAGGTTCAGTGCCTCATAAACTTGTCTTTACAGGCTAACCTGAATATCCCTTATAAATTCACTGGTCCTCACTTACTGGACTCAGTCTTCAAAGTGGGCATGAAAGCTAGAAATGCAATATTTGTACTTACAGATCCAGTTGTTGTAACACAGATCAGTCAAACTGCAAGAATAAGCCAGTGAAACAAGAGCAGCGCATAAGTCACCTCTTTTATTAATAATTTTCCACTGGCTTTAATGAGCTTGTCTTCTTCCAGCATCTGAGACATGGTGAAGAGTTATCTCTCTATCTTTGTAGAGTCCTTTTCAGTCTCTTACAGATCTAATTACCTAACTGAGGGACAGCTAGTTTAGAGATGAACAGGACTTTTTCTCTGTGGTTTGTTTCTTTCTGTGGTTCCCTCTGAGACTTCTGTATTTTTTCTGTATGAGAGTATCAATCTCCCATGGAAGTTGACTGTGTGCTTTGGAGTGCATTTGCTGAGGATGGTGAGCAAGCGCTTCTGTGTGTCAATAGTTCTAAATAAAAGCAGATCCATGAAAAAAATCCAGTAACTAATCCAGTTCTCCAAAAACAACTGATGGAAGTAATTAAATGTCACCCTTCAACCCCAGTGCCAGAGGGTTCCCAGATGAAGGCAGGCTGTGGTTGTGTCTTGAGAAAATCCCTGAGTGCAGTGATGGCTGGTCCAGCTACGGGGCACAGGCCACCAGCAATTTGGGGGTCAGTATGGCACCTGTGTGAAAGGTAGCTGAGATGGTGGGGTGGGCAGAGACACCACAGCATCCTTCTGTGCTCCACAGCAGTCACAAAACTTTCCAGGGGAGTGGGACCTGCCAAGGGTGACTGCTCTCATCACTGCTCAGCATCTTCTCTTTGCCAGCGGAAGAAATTATGACATCTGTCTCAAGATTTGTCTTTTAACACCAGTAATGTAATTTCTTCCTCTTTCAAAATTGATTCATTTGAAGCCCTAACTTAATGCTGGTTTTCCATGAGCATATTCATTCTTTTAGAATGCAGTCAGGTTTTCCAGTTGCCTTCTTGATTAGTCTAATGAATTTTCCTCCTTTCCCATCATCAAATGCACTTTCCCAGAAAATGGGGAGGTTCATCTCTGAAGGCAAATTATTCTTCTATGACACAGAAAAGGTTTGAAATTAAGATTTTAAACATGTCTGATGATTATGGAGTTCTCAATATTTCAAGTACAAAGTTCAGAACATTGTAAAGTGACAGCAGATGCTGGTTACCTGCCCTCTGATCCTGGATGCTTTTTATTTGAGGTGTCTTAAATTAGAAAAAAAAGACCGTAATTCATTTTTGATCCAAAATACTTCTCAGATATTCAAACTTCTAATTCTGGTCCAGTTCAGAAAGCTGTCTGAATGTTGCCAAGGATGAAGTTTAAAACAAACAGATAAATAAATACTTTGCTCTTTTTAATTGCTTCTTGTTCTCTGAACTTATTTTCAAGGTTAATGTTTTCAGTCTAATTCTTTTTGGAGAGAGATTTCCTTCTCTGTTTGCTTTCTAAATAACTACCTATGTTAAGGTGATAAGAAAAGTTGCACAGCAGAAGGAACTTTACTAAATAAGATAATCCTGCCTAAAGCCCTGGCCTAAGCACAGAAACTGGAGCCTATCCTCATCTTGACTCTACAGCCCAGCTAACACTGTACAGGTAAGGTGGCAGATACTCTTCTGTACTTGCCTAATGCAAATCTCCTCTACCCTTCTGCACTGCATCTACTGACATCACAACTCAGACCCTGTGGTGCCCAGCTGCTCGTTTCTGCCCAGACATTCTGCAAGTCTCCATCATCTGTCTTGGCATTCCTTGGGAAAAGGACTGAGGGAGGTAACATCCATTCTTCACATATGAGGCATGAATTACATTACTTTTTACCTATCCTGCTTAACATAAATAATGTATTTGCTTTTTTAAGATTTATTATTTATTCTTGCTAGAAAATGGTGATGTTAATGCTCACTTCCTCCCTAGGCTTGAATACCCAAAGACACAGTGAGTTTTCACCAAGTGTTCCTCAGAGAACAACTCAGTATGAGAAATTCTCCTACAAATCCTACACTTATTCATGTAATCAGCTCTGCCAATCCACTGCAGACCACACACAGCCATAGACAGGATTCCAAACAGTTAATGTCAAATAGCTCATTTTCTCTCATCCCCGTACAAATTCCTGACATGTTGCATTACATGTAAACAACTGAGAAACTTAATGACATGCCTTTCAGTAAAAAATTCATATGGTTTTTCAGTCTGAGCAGATTAATTGCAGCTTGTAACAATACAAAGTGATTCAATTTGATTAGAGTTTCTATTATTCTTTGAGATAAAATATTTTATGTGAATGTAAAGCCGAGTTTTCCGCTGGCACAACTTTATTGACTTCTGTGGAAGTATAAAATACTCATCTAAAATCCATAGTATATCATTATTGGTGTGCTGTTACAGTAAATATATTTTATAAGCTTCTGTAAATTATATGTGCCAGATCATATTCCAGACCCCATGGAAATGTCATTGACAATGAAGAGGGGCAATAGGAGTATTTTGCTTTGGAGGAAACAGTTCTGAATGAATCTTTCAGCTTTTTATGGATTTGAAGGGTTTTTCTACTTTCATTTTTTCACTGTCCCTTTCTTCTTCTTGATGTCTTCCTTTTAAAAGCTGCTTGTCATTCTCTTTAGTTTCATTCCTATGTACTCTAAAGTTGTTTCTCTATTCTTGCTACAGACATCACTCTGGTGTTGTGTAGCAGTCCCACAGATCCAAGCCCAGGAGCCCTGCAACATGAGTTCTACTTGCTTCCCACATGGGTAATGTGAGGGACTTCCATGAAACCTCTCTGAGTACATCCTTCACTGAACAATATGTATTTCAACACTTTCGGGTGCTTTTTTTTTAAAATCTCCAGCTCCTCTCCCCTCTCTTTTTAAAGTAAAATATTACAGAAATGATATTTAAGTGGATAATGAATGCGTGGTTTGCTTTGTTTGTCTGTTTTGGTTTTGTTGTTTTTGTTGTTTTTTAAAAAAATAAAACCAGTTTTCTTTAGTTTAGTTTTCTTTGTATAGTTTTCCAGTTTGCAGAATGGCATGTTTGGGGATGATCACTGCTCAGAGAGATCAGAACTTGTTTGTGGTGTTTTCAATCCACATAACTGCACTGGGAGGGGGGTTGAAATTTTTTGGCAAATTCGTGGGCTTGCCAATGCAATTTCACTCTGTCCATGCTGCTGGACTAAAAACAAAGGTCACAAATATTCTGCAGGAACTGCCAATGTCTGATTGTTTGGCCTCCTATTGAGTGATCTATATTCCAGCAGAGTTTCACTTCTACAGAACTAGCACATTCTATAGAGTAGGAGACGTTTTTAGTGTAATATTAACACTATTAAATTTAACTGTTACAATTCTGCCTGACACAGGGGAAAAAGCAAATACACTATACAGAAAAGTACAAGCAGCTGCACTTTGAACTGAAGCTGTGTATATTGGAAAGAGAAAGCGTGTAGTTCATATCATCAGTGGGGTGTGTCACATACACGTTACATTAAACCAGGCTACAGAATTGGAGATGTTTAAATCATCATTGTAAAACCCTGAAAATGTGTAAAAAAATGAGGAAAAAAATATTACATTATCAAAATACTGAGTCACTACTTTGATCTGTGTAGAAATCTTTTCTACACAGATTCTTCATCCCTGTCCATTTCTCTAAGACTTTAAAAAAATATATATCCACTCAGAATGCGTAGAAGATTTTAGTTTTTGTTGGGGGAATTTTGAAATATGCTGTTTTCACACTGCATGTAATAGCATGATTAGGAGTACAATTACTGCAAATTCTTTCATTTCTGGGTGTGAAGGTCTCCAGAGGCAGCAGGAACCACTATTGTTACCCATGTGTTTTGTCTCTTGAGGGTTGGGATTTTTTCATTTTGTTTATCCAGCCTATCTGCTTGTAAGCCATTACTCCTTAAGAAGTAGTTTCAATCTCAGATTACATGTTTGCACATGGTTTTTGCTTACTATGAACAGCTTTGGATGAAATATTACTTAATTGTCCAATAATTGCATGCAATTTCAGGATCAATTAATTCCTCTTTGGATGACTTTATTACTTTGATGATTATTGAGGCATGGTACAATATGTTCCTCCCATGAGAATGTTTTGCTCTTCTTAAGTCAGAGGCTGTTGGGAATAAAAAAAAGCATCTGACAGGATCAGATTTTCATAAAATAATAATAATAAAAAATCACCACTCCTAAAGATTTTTCAAAAGAAAATTTCGGTGTCATTGGAAAGTTACTGATAATTTGTCTGACTGGATGAACACCGTTCTTTTATAACTGTGGTAGGAAGAGCATGAGGCTACTGGAAAAAAATAGGCTTTATATTGAATTTTCCTTAACTGAACTCTCTCAAAGCAATATGGGTTAACAGGTCATGAGGTGACTGCATGGGCAAAATAAATATATAGGAGAAAATGACAGAAATGACAGAAATGAAAATTAAAAGGAATGAGGTTTTTTAGACCTGTTCCAAACCTTGGTCATCTCCAAACCTTGCCAGTCAAGAGGAGTTTGCTGTACTACAGACCAGATTTAACCAGAACACTTACTTGTCACAATTGGTATCTGTAAGTATCAGCAACCCTGAAAATAAGGGATTATATTTTCTTCTCTCTTCAGATTCTTTTTTTTCTACTGAATGAGGAGTGGAGCACAAGTGGCACCAGTGGTGACCAAAAGCTCTGGTGACCTAACCAACTTCTGAAGTCCCTGATGAGGTACCTATGAATGCTGTGTGAGCACCCTGATGATGAGCAGCATTCAGAGCTGTCACCAGCAACTCGTCCTTCAGTGCTTCTTCAGGCAAGTGATGCAAGCACTTGTCTGTGAGAACAGACTCCCTTTCTCTGCCTCTGCTGTAAAAGCAATACAGATACATGGATAAGCTCAATTGCTCCACATTTCAAGCCAAAAAGCATTTCAGGAACAGTTTCAAAGGCATGCAGTTCAAACTAATGAGAAGTGGGGTACAGGAGATCAGATTTACTGTCTAGTCTTTGAAAAATTTGAATAATATTTTTTTCTGTTTTCATCAGGAATTTTTTATTTAAGACAGATAAGAAACTTTTTTTTTAAAGATAAGAAACATGGAAATTATTGCTTAAATCAATAAGTTGCAATTCCTATGAGTATGAGAATGGCCTGTCTGGAGCATCTGGGTTTATACCCTCAAGGGAGAGGTTGGAGAATGTCATGGGAAAAACCAGGAGTACATGATTGTTTCTGTACTGATTCACAGATCTGTTTGCCATCAATGCTATCATTGTGGTGGTGACATGGACTGTTACAGCTAAGAGCAAAGAATGCAGAAAGTAAGGGGGTTTGACCTTACAGCCCAAAATACTCAAAGGTTTAGTGTTTTGAGTAAGATGATAATCCAAAGCCTATAAAGGCAGAAGAAAAACAGCCTTTGGCTTCAGCAGGCATTGCATCAGGCCTTTAGATGACTGGCAATCAGCAGACTTCATACTGTATAGTTCTGTATGAAAGAAGCATTAGTTCTCCAACATACAGCCAGCTGAGGAGGAATAAGACATGCTGTGTCTTTGCAACTCATCCTTCTGGTCAGCAGACATCCCTGTCACTGCAGGCGATGAAGATGTTCTTGCACAACTGTGGAAAGGCATCTAACTCTGCTTTGCAGCCACTGCTTCCCGCTAAGCCATCATCAGAGAATTAGCAGAGACTCCATTGTCACATACCCCAAATCTGAACCCTGGGTTATATTTAAACGTGCACAGGAAAAAGACTGATGACTCCATGACCCCTGTGAATTCAGGGATTGGTTTTTCTAAACTGGAGGGCGAATGTCAGAAGATCAGATTACAAGTGTCTACCCATGTGTTTTCACTGTGTAGTGGGTCACCTGGAGTTTAGGCTCTGTAAATTCCAAGGAGGTGGTTCCAGAGCAGTTTAAGCACTTCAGCAATTCCTAGCACTGGTGGTCTCAGTTTGGGAAGGATTTCCTAACATGTCTGAAAGCCAAAAGCTTCTTTGCTAATTTAATTTGGAAGAGTGAACCAGTGGGTAAGTCTCTAGAAGATAGACTAAATCAAACTAATTTGTTATATAATCCCTTTTTAATGTGGAGAATTAAGGTGATGGCAAGACGACTACATGTTTAATTCTCCGAATAATTACTGGTGGGTATTGACATTAAAGGTGGGAGGGAGCAAGTTAATTTCTGCTTGTTGTTTTCAGCACGTGCCAAACTCTTACTTCAGATCGGTGAGAAAAGGCTGGAAGTTGTATATTCCATATGTGTGAAGTAACAGTTGGGACAAATTACCAAAAGGAGAAAATTAAAAACCACTTAAGTCCAGCAACCCAAACTGTCACTTGATGACAATTTTTTTTAGTCTCTCTGTTAAAATAAAAAAAAAAGTAAATGAAGGCCTCAAACGGAGTATTCCACCTGAATAAACCTGGGTGTCTGGTTAGGTCCTCTTCAATGCAAATAATGTGTGAGAAGGCAGCAATAACCTCTATTTTCCAACCTCCTCCTCCTGTACACCCTTGTGAAGTGCCGTCACAGGCAGCCCCAGAGTGGGGTGAGAGTGGAGCAGGGGAGGATGACAACACTTGACTCAGGTTGGTCCTTTCTTCTGCTGGTGCTCTTGGCCATGAAAAACCTGTTCTTCCTCATTGATAGGAATGGAGGTGCTTGGGGCAGCTCTGCCATATGAACCAGGATAGCAGAGTTTTATAGTTTATTTATGGAATTTGCTAGCAGTTTGACCCAAAACAGCTGGAAGTAGCTATATCTGCACAAACTGACTCTAACTCATGTGTCCTTACATAGGCCTGGGATATCTTTGGCATTTTTGCCATGGCTGCCAGTGCTCCAGAGGCACCAATGGGTTCTAATATCCTGCCCATCCCCTTGCTCAACCTGCCCAAGGACCTGCTGCCCATGTCAGCCCTCAGAGCCCCACTACCTCAGTGATGCTGCAGCAGGGCCAGGCTCCAGCTGCCCACAGCGCTGCCTGGCCATGGGCCCCACAGAGCCACACCCACATCCCATACTGTCACCACGGCCCATGAGGTGCCCTGGCAATGGCCATACAGGTATTTTCCCACATGCTTTCTTGTTCAAGATGATGTCCTTTGCTCACATGACTCTATGATCATCTAAGGCTTCCCTGTCACTTGCATAAGTACATATGTAAGTATACTTATTGAGAGTCAAACCATGCCTATGAAAAATGGAATAAAGCATATGCAAGTATTATATATTGTTATTCTAAGGTTTCCTCCTACCTCCCTGTCCTGCAATCTCCTTGTCTCCTCCCTTTGCTCTCTAGCTTCATGTCTACGGGGAAGAAGAGAAACTAGGGGTGAAGTGAGGCAGGAAGGAATGACTAGGCAAATTCATATCAGGAGTTAATTTTAGCATGTTTCATATCAAATCACTCAGGAATCTCACAAATAGATAATTCCCTCCTATTTTGTTGATGGCTAGAATGTTACTTGTAAGCCAAAGCTTTCTTGTTCAAATCACTCCCTTATTTTATTTTTAAGAAAGAATCTGTTCTGCAATTTGACATATTTCTTGTTTTCAGACTGTTGATTTTCTGTGTGTTTAACTTTAGGCTTCCTACAACTGACAGCTTATTATCTCACCTTATGAAAATTATGCATGAGTTCTGGGAGTCATCTATCAAAGGAGAGAGCACACAATGCTCTGGGAAGCTGGTACATTCTCTCTAGTTATCTGGGTTGATGGTTTTTCAGTGAACCTATTAACTGCCTGAAGTGACTTGCATCTTTACAGGTATGGGACTGTGTTGTCTTTCTTTGCTGTGTTTAAATGGCAAATGCTACTCCTGTGTAGTGTCCTGTTTAACTTGATGTCTGGCCTGGTGGTTCCAAATGCAGCTGGCTATGTTCTCATTGTGCAGTAGATCCTTCATGTGCCCGCAGAAGTAATAGCTGCAGGTGAATGTCCCATCTTCCCCTTATCTCACATTCTCTGAAAACAGCCTCAGTTCAAGATTTATGCCTTTCAGTGGAGCATTTAAACACACATTTAGCTCTAAGCACATAATTCCTATAATTTTGTTGCACAGGGTTGGATTTAAATGCCTGCTCATAGTTCATGGCTTGCCAGCCCTTCAAAAGTTTCTTTTGCAGTGGCCATATAAGATAAAAGTGAGGAGCCAGCCCGACAGTTGTGTGTCTGGGGGTATGGTTCACCTTCTGATAGTGATGGACAACACCATTCACACCTTTCATGACACTCCCAAGTAGGGATTGATGGGGCCCAAGGTCCAGCTGGTCACTGAGGATAAAGGAAAGGTGCTCTCCAGAAACCTGGGTCTGACCTACAGGGAAATAGGAGAGGGAAAGATTCCCCTGGAAAACCAGACTTTCTCTGGTTATGGCTACGGATAGCACCATGCTCAGCTAGGGCAGGCCACCCCAGTAGCACAGTAGGGGTCAAACCTTTATGCTGTGGCCATAATATATCAATCTGCCGGCACATCCTTTCCAAATCCTATACCACCATTCCCAGTCACCCACACCCACTCTTCTCTGCTGTGTCTCCTCCAGGATCAGGTCACTCTTAAGAGTATGTTTAAGGGCAGCTCAGAAAGTGAAAAGAGAGGAAAAGCATTGTTCATCTTGTTTGTGGTCTGAATGAGCTAACAAGGTCTGAGCACCTTGTCCACACTGGGATTAGGTCCTAAGAAATAACTGATCACAAGAATAAGAGAGAAATAAATAGACCATATTCATCCTAATTGTAGAAATAATTTTTTGTGGGTGATGCCAAAATGTAATGGGATGTCTTGAATTGTGGCCAGTGACAGACTCCAATTTTTCACTCCAGTTACAACAGCGGTGAGTTCAGAAGCTGTACCTGTCCTGGGAGGAGGAGTTGTAAGGTAGTACATAGTAATCTGTATCAAACAGATATTTTTCAGAGTTTCCAGCTGGAATTTGGAAATAGCTTTGGAAGCTTTATAATAATTTCATTTTACTGGAATTTTTATGCATTAACATTTTTTCCCATGGCAATGAAGAAAGAGTTTGGCTTAGGACTAGCTGCCACTGGCTTACCAAGAATTATAAAACCAAGTGAATAAATTATCTTGATCAGATGGCACACCTCACTCTTGTACCCCTGTGGCTTCGTTCCAGTTAGCTTCCAGCCTAAGCAGCTGCTTGGGGAAGAGTGAACCGCTATGTCCACTTGGCAGAGCTGTGACTAGGTTTATTTAAAGGCTTTTAAAAAGGCTTGTTATATTGCATACTCTGCTCTCCTTTATACCAAGTAGAAACATATTATGAGTTGTTAGCCCAGTTTTTGTCCTTTTGTGCTGCTGCAACAAAAAAGGAGTCAGAAAACTGCTCTCACCTATAAAGTCTGGAGAAGTTATTCTGTAAAGGAATAGCTTGGCTTGGGCAGTCCTGGGCCCCTGCTCTGCTCCTCGTGCTGACAGCACAGCTGAGTGCCTCTAGGAGTGGGGTCACTCAAAAACCCTGGGCTGCTGGAAGGGGCTAAGTGGCATGGCTCTGCAGAGGAGCCCTGTCTGTGGCTGCTGTCTTACCAGCTGCTTACAAGCTGCACTTGTGCCCCTGTACCACCCTGATTTTAAGTGGCGCAAGGGCACAAGTGGGATGGCTAAAACTGAAGTGAAAAAACTGGACTACTTTGTTAACATGTGGCTTTTAAGTTGTGTAGGTAATGATGGACAAGTTAAGTTGGAGAGGAAAGGCTTGGGAATTCCTCTTTCTGAACATGGGTGGTATTTTTTGTGGCACTGCTTTGTCATGTTGTACAAATTCCCAGCTCTTTAGAGATCCAGTTGACTATCAGACAAAAGAACCCTCACATTGTATGCCAGTCTGGGTACATACTTGATGTGAATGAATACAAAGACCTATTCATCACTCCTAATGCTCACATAACTGATAGATTAAATCACTCTCTGGCTGTGAAGATGACAGTGGCCCAATAGCTAATGCTGTCTAACAGCCTCCATTAGAAGTCCTTGTTTTGGATTGTTTATAATTTTGCCAGACTTCAGCTTCTTGAACTGGATTTTCCCATGCCATATGTCACCAGAAACTGAAGGTTTGTGTGTGGAAGGGCCTAGATGAATAGTCATGGTGTTGCCAAACTCATGTATCACTGAAGTCACTTGAATACAAATTTTTAGGGAGTAACTGTACATTTCTACTCTCTTGAGAGAGAAGGAAAAACATCTGGAGTTATATGCTCCCTGGTGGTTTGTGTTCAGGCTGAAGTTGGAGTTACTGCTAAACAGCCAGAATGAAAAAAGTTGCATGTCAAAGACTGTCAACTTGCTAGATACTGTGGACACTTTTAACCTTTTGCAATGTGTTTGGAGGCTGTACTTTATCCACTGACATATTTAGTTCCATATTGTGCTCCGTGTTGTTGACAGAAGTTGTTTGAAACAGGCTGAGATTACGATACCAGGGAGCACAGTTAGGAAAGATGGCATCTAATGGCTTAAGTTTAAGCACATCTTGGGTTTGTGTATGTGTGATGGCTTTATGGCTCTCCTCTGCTCACCCTTTTCCTTCTTTACTGCTGTCCAGTTGTCGTATTTCTGACCAGCAATGCCTGTCATTTAGGATTAGGACCAGATTTTCAAATCTCCATGCTGCTCTGAGTACCAGGCTGAAGTTGCTAGTTCCTAGGGATGAATTAGTTTGGCAGCTTTTAGAATTACTTTTATTTGGTCCACTGAATCAGTGTTGGTACTTTTTCCTCTGCATTTCCAAACAGTACTGCAGAGGTCAACAGGAAGAGCTTTCAGGCTGAACAGTGCCTAGGTGAGGTGGTTGTGTTGGGAAGGCATTTGGTGACCAGAAATAAGTGGTATGGGTGTGTGTGTCAGGAGTGGGATGGGGTTTAGAGGACCTAAAGTATATTTGAAGATGATGTGTATTTCTGTGAGTGGTATCTGCACATGACAGCTCAGTTGCACATTGAGTGGAAATGTGCTCTCTGACCTGCAGCCTATATAACTCTTTCCCATTCCCTACAGAGACTTTTATTAAGTGAGATTTACAAGGACCTAGAAAGGTCCTCTACCTGTCACAGGAATCTGCTATCGTCAGTGTAAGGTCCCCAAGGGGAGCTTTTCCTTAACCATTATGCAAACCAGAAAATTTCTAGATCTCAGCAATAACTGTGTGCACTGTACTTTCCCAAACTGGGCATCCATGTGAATTGTAGGAGCTATTGCCTAGGATCTATCTAGAAGCAGACTTTATAACCACATAGAATATTTTCATTTAACTACCTGCACTACTGGACCATCATATGATTTAGAGCTCTGACAAACCTGAATTCCCATTAAACTGGATAGCTTGGGTCCAATTAGTAGCATTATCCCAGAGACTGTTCAGGATGTCCTGCAAACAACAGCTGGCCGTTGACTGAACTATGCTTTCAGAGTGGGTTTTGCGCTGTGCTGTGTTCTGTAACGGCAGTGCCATGGTGTTGCAGTACCTTGGCTGGCTAGTTTAACGCTAGTTTGGTGCCAGGCTGCAGTTTCCATAAGGTCTGTGGTACAGGTACATCTGCAGTCAGAAATTGTCATCATTCTGCACTGCCAGCATGATGTAATACACTGCACAGGTCCTCAAGCCAAGATTTTAGAGAATTAATCTGGATCCTATAAACATTTTAATGGGAGGAAGCAAAAATACTTGCATGACCTGACAGGTCTTTTTATCTCCTAGGCAGGACTTCATATGGAGGAAGTGGTCTTTTCCCTTAGTGCCAATAAAGGCACTTTATATTTTTGCTGCAATGGAAAGATCATATATTATATAGATCCCACTGAACAGTATTCAGCAAACTGCAGATGTCTTTAAGTTTCCACTATAAACTTGATTTTACTCCTATTCCTCCTTTTGCCAAAATTAGCCCTATCCACCTACAACTTCACAGGCATAATCCTATTCTGGGACAGATTTTTTGGAAGAGTTGAAGGAAACTGGTCAAGGTGTTTAAGAGAGATGATGGCTAAAAAAATGAGTTCATCTGCTTGGAGAGTTTCCTAAAGGCTTTTTGGCTTGTCACATCCTGAAAATTCATTTGCCCAGGATTCAAAAAATATTTCTGATCTGTTGGTCTTGGCTAAAAATGGGTGCCTTTGAATAGTTTTAGGCTGTCTGGTGTCAGAATTATTTGGTTGTTGAAAGTGGTCCCTGCCTTGGTGCATGTACGTATATGTGTTATGTGCTCTTTGGAGATCTAAACTAATCAGTGCCAATGTGCTTATAAATTTATGGTGGCATATGTAAGGTTTCTAAACAACTCTGAATGTATCCTGAACAGACATATTCCTTACGTGAGACTGGTCCTGTCTACAGGTACTGCTGTCTAAAATCCTCACCTCTATGTTTCCTGATTCGCACTGCAATCCATGCTGAAATTGACAGCATGGCTTTACAGTCCCTTCTGCACACTCCCTGGAGGCCTTTTTCAAAGGGGACAGAATTCAAAGTTCAGTCTACTCATCTCAGTGCTTTTTACAGGTCAAAAAATTCATACCTGCCATGATTTGTGCCAATACATCAGTCTCTGATGGCTGTGAGTCACACATGATTAGATTGAAGCCAATATTATTTTTCAGCATATGTTTTTTGTGGCTTATTTGTGGTTTTACAACAAAGTAAGTTCTGAGGCATAATATTCTATTCCTAAAGAGGATTTATTGCAAAATATGTGCTTAGAACTTTCTCATAATTGGAAAATTTTTAAGGATGGTTCTTGAAGTATGACCAAAACCAGAGGCAAACATTCATTAGACAATTTTCGGCATGTCTCACTTTAAGAAGAAAGACATCTGCAAGCAGTATAGTTCTGCTATACCACTGCACTAATATCGTCTCCTTGGATGACTCCCTTAGCTTGCACTGAAAGTTATAGCAGAGCAATGTGAACAATAAAGTCTGCCCAGCACGTACCATTGACAATGAGACCCTGGGTTTAGTTAATAATGTTCCCAGACTTGGACATTTAAGCCTTGATCTTTCTGAGCTCCAGACCTCAGTTGGTTTCACTGCTGTTGACGCCAAGTCTCCAGCCTACAAATTGCTGGAGTCTTGTGTGTACTTGGGAGAAGTGTAACACCATTCTTTCTCTATTTATTATTCCATCAGCATCTTTATTGACTACTACTTGAAGCAAGCTCTTGGACTAGATGGACCTTGGTCTTGACTCAGTATGGATGTTCTTACATTATATTCTTAATGTCAACAAAAATAGTTGACTATTTGTTGAAAATACATCTAGGAATTTACTTTGTAATTTTAAAGACTTAACAGTCTTTTTACTGTTTTGTTTTGGGGTTCTTTTTTTTTCCTTTGTGCCCTGGAGCTAGGACTTGAATTCTAAGTGAAGCGTTATCTTGGAGTCAAAGTGTTCACTTCTGGCCCTTGACAGTCACATTTTGAATGTGCTCAGCAGAAACTAGGATGGGTTTTGCACCTAGATGCTGGTGACAGTGATCATACCCTGACAGGACTGAGCAGAAGGCTGCTGGTTGCAGACTGCTCTGCCATGCAGCACAGGAACTGAGTGCAGCAGGATTGTCGCACTGGCCGTTGTCTTCTGGGACTGAAGAATGGCTTGACTGGAAGGCAGAAGTGGTAAGTTTTCAGGGGAAACTTTTCAAGAAGGAAAATGGGTTATGATGGTAAGAAGATGTGATGTAAAACTGACATCTAGATGGATTAGTTGAAAACTGGAGTATGGCTGGCTCCATGGTAGTCTGCAGAGAGGATAAAGAGGAAAGGCTTACAGCAGGGAGAGGGGGATGGTCTGTGTGATCTTGTAGAAGATTTCTCTGAGTCCTGGAGCTGAGCACAGGCTCCCTGTGCTCAGGTCCTGTGTTCGGCTCTCAGCTGTGGATCCCACCATAAGGGACTTCTCCTAAATCAAGTCCACACAGATATTGACAGTCATTGACTCACTGAGAGATAGGTCTTCACTGGAGGGAATCTGGAGAAGTCATTAACTCCACTTTTCTATCCCAAAACCAAGTTGCAATCACGTCACCCCAACCTGCAGTATCTTATTGTTGATATTGAAGTTTTGTCCAATGACTAATCTAAATCTCCCAAGCTGTTTGGTTATTGCTTCTCAATGTTTTATTCTTCCTGATCTTTCCACCAGGAACACATTTGTTCCTTATTCTTTGCAGCAGCTTTTTAGTTAAAGCGTATTAACTTTCCGTCTCAGTTGTTATTTCTTCAGAGAAAAAAACCACATTTCTTGCAGTCTTCCCTCGTGTTTTCTGGACCCCTGTCAATTTTTGCTGATCTTCCCTGCCAACTGTTTCATCTCTTACTTGAAGTACAGTGCACTAAACAGGTTATGGTCTTCCAGGTAAATCTCTAACTATGGGGATCAGCCCACATGGACTCTTTCATAGTCTTTAAGACCCTTTAAACATCCTGATGTGAGGGCTTTGCCATTCATTGCCTGTTCCAGCAGAGTCCTTGGTCTTTTCTCTTATGAACTGGTACCTAGACAGTTTCGCAAGTACAGACTAACATTTCTGTGTAAGCATTTTGCGCTATTGTATTCCATCAATTTTAGATGACTTCTCTAAGACATATTGAGAACATTTTAAATTCTGATTTTTTTAGTATCTATAACATCTGCAGTCCTTGCTTGTTCCATCTGCAAGATTCATACTCATTCTTCATACTCAATCTCCTATGCCTTCATTGAAACATAAAATAAACTCTTATACAGGACCAAGGCCCACAGAATTCCTTACAAAATGTAAGTATTTTGATACGTTAGGATAGAATTACCCTGTGGATACAATTACCCAACCAGACTTGACCTCCTGCCCCTTCATTTAGAACACAGTTCACTAGCTTGTCCAGGAGGAAATTATAGGAAGTACTGCTAGAGGCCTTGCAAAAAATTAAGTAAAACAAATTCAAGCTATGTGACATCTCTAGCTAGTACTGCAACTTCCCTTTAAGACTCCTAGAATGAAGTTGCTCAGGGGACTGGAAGACATCTAATGGGATATGTTATTCTCTAAGCAAGTATTGCATATTTCAGGCTGAAATTCTGGCCCCTAAATAATTGCACTGTCTGGTTGCTGTTGATCTTTTTAGTAAGACTGATGAAAAAGGGAGAAAAAAGGGGCATTAAACTCTACCACTTCCTTAACATACTCTGCACATCCCCATCATGGAGTACTGGTCCAAACTTCATTTTGTTTCTCTCTTCTTACCTATAAAATGTATTTTACTTTTGGTAAGTTTTGCTGGTGGTATCTAGTCCATTTTATCTTTAGTAACTGTTTACACCCCCTCAACACGCACCCTCCCATGAATGGAGTATTGTGCTGGGTTCTCAACCAGCTGTGCTAGTCTCTACAGATATCTCTCTTACAACTGAGGGCAATTAAAAGGTTGTAAATTAGCTAACTTCTGCTGAATTTCCTTACTTTCCTCTAAAATGCCATAGGTTGCACTTGGTTTCTTATTAGCATTTCTTTAATGAACTGACAGCTCTCCATAATCTGTTCTTCCCTTAGATTTGCCTCTTACTAGATCTTCCCTACCCGTTCTCTGAGTTTATTGACATCTGCCTTCTTGAAATCCAATGCTGTCAGTCACTTGGATCAAGTGGCAGAAGATGACACTATGTTTGCTGTAGTGCTGATTTCTTGTAAAATGTCACATCTGGCAGCATACTTTGAGTTGTATGTTACACTGCCCTCTACCTACATACAAAGCTGCAGTGCAGCTGAGGAAGGTTGTGACAATTACAGTGTGTATTAGGCTTTAAGGTTTAGGCTGCTCTTCAGAATTTATCTGAGAGAATGGGAAGAAAAATGTAACTTCAGAGAAACTTTCTGTAAGCTATTAATAACTGCCATTATAGGGAATATCAATGTGGACAGAGGATCGGTGCTAATGAAGCTTTAGAACACAAACTCCTTGTGATAAATACTCCAGACTAAGGTGTGCAAGGATCCTTGCCCTACTCAGTTTAATAAAAGCTGAGGACATTATGTGGCTGTTTCATGATGCTATGGACAGACAGGAACACTGTAACGGGGGAGAGGAAGAAAAAAGCAATAAAATTCACCTTAAGCAAAAATGATGGCTGATCAGATCATACTGGACCTACACCTTGTAAGAACAGTGACAGAAGCTCTTGTATCTAATGCAAATGCGGTAAGACTACAGGTCCTACTAAAATCCTCCAATATTCTTTAACATTGGTTGAGGCCACTGTAGATGCATCATGGCCCCTCTCACACGTTAACTAGAGATGGTCAAGAAGTCAGGCCAAGTCTGATCGCTTATATTAGAAAGCCTGTCTATTACACAATTTTTACTGACAATATTAAAATGAGAGTTCCTTTACTATCACATCAAGTCAATTTGGATTCCCTAAAGAATGAAAATTAATTACCAGTAACCATTCCCAGCTGTAGTCATTTTTTATGATAGCTATAAACTAATAAAAATGTGGGCATCACACTGTCAATGTGGTGTTAGAAAATAGAGGAGCAAGGTTTACCTGTAGCCAGAGTAGTGGTGGTGGTTTAGGGAAATCCAGGTTTTTGAACCACTCTGTTCCATACTGCAGGGAACTGATGTGCAGTGTCCATACGCTATCTAGTGGCTCTGTTGATTATGACATTATCCCTGAATTACTCTTCTTTCACTTGTGAATTGTAGGATTAAAAAATACTTTAGACAAAACTGGAATTTTTAAGTCTCTAACAATTCCCTAATGAATCTAAGACATTCTGAGGTCATAAGTGATTAATGAAAAACCCCAAAAAGGTAGCAAAACCTGTGTGAATGTGCGGGTAGTCTTGATGGGGACTTTTAAGTAGTCCTGTCATTAACAGCACTCTGACAGGCACTCGTCAAGCTGTTAAGATTTTTCGTTTTTCTATACAGTGTTCTAGATTTACTACTAAAAAACCCACTCAGTTTAGGAGTGCTTCAAGAACAAGTTTAAGTATCTTTAGTTGCTAGATTCTGCAATATTTTGTTAGGTAAAAGCAGATAATCAAAATATTTTAAACTAAGCACATAGCAGACAGTAAAGCTGTTCTTCATCCCTTGAGATCATGGACTAGGAAGATGTGAACATCACACACAACAGCATTTTCCTGGTCTTGTGTTTTTGCCAGGGATGTGATTGATCTTTGTTAAAACAAGCATCCCTTCTGCTTTATTTATCTGTAAAATGGAGATTGTACTGTTCTATGGAAGCTAAAACTGCTTTATAGTTGATGAGTACTACTAGCAGATGAGTTGTAAATGCCGTATTTTCTACATTTTATATATGTGAAGCAGGAAATACTGTATTTATATATGGTCTGTACCAGCAAGTTTAGTGGTATCATCTGAGCTACAACTAGCATAAAAGTTAGTTGTACTTGAAAAAAAAGATGTCTGATTCACCGTCACTCTCAGCAATTTTGCACTTTTCTACTTAATAACTGAGAAAGCTCTCTAGACAGCTCTTAAAACACTTATCTTTAATTGTACTTAATTACATATGTGTATTTGTTTTAGGAGGCTGAGTAGACATGATGATGCAGGTTTCAGCTTGGATAGCTTCTCTTGAACTGTTCTTTCTAGGAAAGTAGAAATTTTATTTTGTTCTTCCTGTATATCAAAGGTGCCAATTTTGTTCTCCCTTTTCAGTAAATAATTTTTCAATTTACACATACTCCTGAACACTTAAACAAGTTTCAAATTGCTGGAAAATAATGTTCACATTACCAGCATTTATAATGATTTTCAATATAAAGCTTCTATGGTGCATGTGTTTTGCCTCATACAATAGCAGTTAATAAATATGCATATAAACAAAACATATGGATAGGGGTGGTGTGAACGTGATGAGAAAACTGCATGATGGTCAGTTCCTTGGTCATGCCCTTTGATCTCAAATAAACCCAAAACTCAGAACCTTATGCATTGTGCTAATTTTGGCTTGGCAAAGAGTTAATTTTCTTCACAGTAGCTAGTATGGAGTTGTGCTTTGGATTTGTGCGAAAAACAGTGTTGATAACACAGGGATTTTTCATTACTGCTGAGCAGAGCTTACATAGAGTCCAGGTCTTTTCTGCCTTTCACCTCACCACACCAGTGAGAGGTGCACAAGGAGCTGAGAGAGGACAGAGCCAGGACAGCTCAAAGGGATATATTCCTGAGCATATGGTGTCACGCTCAGCCTATCAAGCTGAGGGGGATGAAGAGAACGGAATATAGTTGGAGTGGTGGCATTTGTCTCCCCAAGCAATTGTTAGGTGTGATGGAGCCCTGCTTTCCTGACACCCACCTGCCCATGGGAAGGGGTGACGGAATTACCTATTTTGCTTTGCTTGCACTCAGGGCTTTTGCTTTAGCTATTAAACTGTCTTCGTTTCAAGCCCCAAGTTTTCTCACTTTTACCCTTCCAATTCTCTCTGCCATCTGACCAGGGGGAGCGAGCAGCTCTGTGGTCCCTTGCTGCCAGCTGGGGTTAAACCACAAGAGCAATGAGTATATAAGAGTTGACAGGGCTACAGGCAACCTGCTTTAAGTGCTCAAAGCTGAGCAGCTTAACCTCTTCTGCCCTCTTAGCCACTAGTATTTCCTACACTTTTTTTCTGATTCAACATTCGCTCCAGATCATTCAGACTCAGAAGAAATTTAAGAAAAAAAAAAAAGCTGTAACTGAAAGAATTTTCTTTTAAGATGACTGTAAGTAAGAGAGATAGGCTTAAAAACATATCAGTAAATGAGGTACATTTCTCATTAGGAATTCTAACCTTGTGGATCCTATCAGCATGCACAAAACCCAACTTCATTTTTTAATTAGTAGAAAAAAAATCCAACACTCAGGCTTCATTGCACAAACATTTAAACAGAGGAAATAATTTCTTTTACAAATGTGTTTCTCTTGTATAAGAATAATTTTGTATAGAAAATAGCTCTTTATACATTTTACAGAAATAGGCTAACATTTAGATTCTTTATTAATGAATAATCATAGAATGCAATTTAAGATTTCAGTTATGTTTCAGTGACCAAACATAACATAACAGCAATACATCACTGCTCTAATATCCTTAAACTCCTTATCAAATATTAAGTCAAGACAGTGAAAAAATTCCTAGAGCCATGATAATTTGCAAACATTCAAGTAGCTTGAAACTGTTATGAAATACCTCCTGAAAGTAATACCATAATTTAAGTGTCAAGGAATATGAACTTAAACCTTAACAAGGCAGCATTACTTGCTCACTCCTGCTGGCTAATACTGTAAAACCCAAATTGAACACAAGCTTTAATATTAAACTGGCTTACTGTTAATGTGACCTTCAAAACACTCCTGAAGGATGGGATACCATCCAGAAGGACCTCAACAAGTTCTAGAAGTGGGCCCATGGGAACCTCATAAGGTTTAATAAGACCAAGTGCAAGATCCTGCACCTGGGTTGGGACGACCCTTGGTATCAACACAGGTTGGGGGATGAAGGGATTCAGAGCAGCCCTGGGGAGAAGGGACTTGGGGGTGCAGGTGGACGAGAGGCTGGACATGACCCAGCCATGAGCACTCACAGCTCAGAGAGCCAAACATGTCCTGGGCTGCATCCACAGCAGTGTGGGCAGCAGGGGAGGGAGGGGATTCTGCCCCTCTGCTCTGCTCTGGTGAGGCTCCACCTGGAACACTGCATCAGCTCTGGGGTCCCCAGCACAGGAAGGATGTGGACCTGTTGGAGGGAGTCCAGAGGAGGTCACCAAGATGATTAAAGGGATAGAGCACCTCTCCTACAAGGAAAGGCTAAGAGAATTGGGATTGTTCAGCCTGGAAAAGAGGCTTTGGGATGACCTAATTGCAGCCTTCCAGTATCTGAAGGGAGCCTACAAAAACAATGGAGAGAGACTCTTGTAAAGGGTATGTAGTGAGAGAGGCTAGGTTTAGATTTGATGTTAGGAAGAAATTCTTTACTGGGTGGGTGGAAAGGCACTGGAACAGGTTGCCCAGAGAAGCTGTAGATGCCGGAGCCCTGAGCAACCAGGTCTAGAGAAAATGTGTCCCTGACCATGGCAGGGGTGTTGGAACTGAATGATCTGTAAGGTCCCTTCCAACTGAGGCCATTCTAAGATTCAAAACAAGATAGCAGAAGAAACTCTAGCAAATGCTATACAGCATTAACACAACATATAAATGTAATAAAAATACCTTCATTTTCTTAAGAAAACATGGAAGGTAGATGGAAAAAAAATCAGTAAATTAAGATATAAAAAGTAAATTTGCAGAGGACAAAAATTTGAAAAACAAATATATATATACTTATATGTAAGGGTATGCTAGGAAGTACATATATTTGAAAATACTCAATTTATTCAAGGACTGTTTAAGTCCATATGGTGTCATGTGGAAGTCTAACATAACCCCCATTCAAATGCTCTTCCCCTACAACTGCTGTTTCAAGCACCTGTACTCATCTGCAGATTTCCTTGTAAATTAGAGGGAAGGTAAAGACATTTATCCTTGGAATACAACTATATGCAGTTATCATTTCTTGCTTTCTAGGTAAAATTTTGAATAGAAGATGTAAGCAAATAAGTACTATAAAACCCAGTGACTGAAAACCTGAAATTTAGATGCTAATGATTCTATTTAATATTCAAACAGAGCTACTTAGGAGTTTGCCAGCTGTACCCTGTGTAAGTACTGTTGACACTTCCATGCTTCACAATTCAAATGTGTAGTTATGTTTAGTCAAACATGGCTCTCACTCCAAGTTAGCCAGCCTCTTAACACATACAACTTTCAAATAAATTCAGCTAGAGCTGGTACACCTCTCCTTCCCACAATACAGACGTTGATATGAGACAGCAACGAATCACATTATACTGGTTCACATTTTCATGTGGTTAGAAGGAGAAGTAAACACCTTATTCCAGTGATTTTGCAAATTCTGCATAGTCGATGTATCCGTCATTGTTCTTGTCATCATCTCTTAAGACATCATCTATTAGACTAATCAGCTCTTCTTCCTTCATTGCTTGGGTATGCTCACCACCTTCCTACAAAAACAAAACCACCATGAACAGTTTAGCAGTCTTTCCCATCTAGTGGCACTTATGACAGATTACTGGCAACTAATCTTTTACTAAGCTGTTCATGTTTGGTGCCTAATTTGGCACTAAGTTTTATGTAATCACTTATAACAATATAAGCAAATTTCGTCCAGTGGAAGCTATGAAGTCAAAGTTCTCTGGACTTCAGAAAAAGCATTCTGCAGTCAACATTCCTGGTCAGAAGTTCCAAAAGCTGAATAGTGCAATGTATAGTGATGGACAGTTATCTAATAGATGTATTCTTAATTAGGATCTTGATGTAGCATACACACTGTAGTTTCCATACAGTACAGAAACATCTTACAGTAACACAGAAGTGAAAAAACCCAGCACCGTAGCTTAAAGCCAGTAAAATTCTTAGTAACATCCCTTATGGGAACACAGAGAGGTGCCTTCGCACAAGAAACAGCTAGTCATTATTCTGTTCTTGGCTCAGTGTTTTTTGCCACAGGTTATTAGCAGGAAGTTATGCTATTCTGAATTGTAACTTCTGGAAGGTCAATATGAGATAATGTGTTTCTATTGTGTTCCTAATGACTGGAAAGAGAATTTCAGTTTAGGAAGAGGCAAACCGTAACAGGTTCTTCTAATACAAATTTTGTGCAAGAAGTTTCTTATAGTTTGTGTATACACAGCAGTAACAGCCTTTAGTTGAAAACAGTGTCCTAATCACAATATTTCTACAAATCCTCATGCCCCATTTTGAATGATTTTCCTTTCTCCCCATCCCCACCTTCCAAAGTAAGCCCTCTGTAAAATAATTTTCACTCTGGAGCCCTGCCTCACCCTGAAGTTTAAACTAAAATGGAAACTTCCTAAAATTGCAATGTGACATGAGAAGCTGTGATAATGTACATTTATAAATTCAATCAGAACTATCAGGAGAAAAATAGTCTCATTTTCAGGCAAAACTGTGACAGCACTGAAGATGTGTTGCAATTGTTCTCTTGCTTTTAGAGTCAGAACTGTTTCCAAGCACATATGCTGTTACAAAACTACACCAACCTCTTTGTGGACATGTGAGATAGCAGTGGCAAGCTCCAACCCATCTAGCAAATTATTGCCATCATAATCATGCATTTTGAAGTAATGGAGCTGCAACTCTTGTGGAGACATCTCAGATTCTGGTTTCTCGATAACACCTTCCAAGTGTTCCATGATGTGTCTGAGAAAAACAAACCCCGTAACATTTCCATCAGTTAATTTGTAATGCTCTGTTTACAGCAAATTTAGTCTTTGATCAAATATTGTACATCTAAAAGCATCCTGGACAACTGAAAACTACAGTTTGATACTAAGGTAAAGGGGGCACAAAGGTTGTTTGTTACAGGGGCTCTAGTGGCCTCTAATACCTTAGATAGCTATTTCTATTTCTTCTGGCCTACTTAGCAGGTTATCAAAACAACTGAAGCAGAGCCCAAAATCTCTTTCTGGCTGTCTTCCAAAACACAGGAACTGGAGGAAGATCTTTTTTTTCCAGTCAACCATCAAGTGTTCTAGCGAGTTTTATTTGCTGCTAGAACTGTTCTGCATTTATGAAGAAGCAAATGAGAAAATAAACTGTACCTGTTAAGAATATGATTTTGTCTAAAGTATGCTGATATGTGTAAGCAAGATTTCTGTAACAGATTTTTTATAGCATGGGTAGGGCTAAAGGCATCCAGAGAGACCTTTCTAGGTCTCATATCTCTACAAATTTATCAAGCAAGCATGTCTCATATCTGGCTTTAGCTATTCATACAACGTTCTGAGAAAACAGGTTACCCTAGGCTTAAGTCCAACTCACATAACAACACTTTAGAGATAAGAAAATCATTAAGAAGTAAAGTTTATGCTTTTAGAACATGGAACACATACTCTTTATCTTGTACCAAATTCTTATCAAGGCGAATATTTGGATGTTGAGTTTCTCCTACGTGTTCCTCAGCTAGGGCAGAGATGAAGAATACAGCCACAATGCAGAATAGCAAATGCGTTCTAAACATCCTTTGGGCCATTGTGATCTCCTACAAAAAGGAAAACATGCCCCCCCCGCCCCCGAAAACAGATGAAAAATGTGATCAACTTTAAGCAAATTTAGAGTACTTAGAAACAACCCCACAGAGTTTCAGAATAGAACTTGTTGCATTTGAAACTCTTGGCAAGCAGAGAACCAGAGAGTTCCAATTAAGAGTTTTTATGAGGGTCGCTATTTTTCAGAATTATATAGTCATTTTCAGATATCTTTTTTCCCCCCCTCATAGCAAATGTGCACACCTTAGCCATGCTTGGGTTTCCATACACCTTCTCGACAACCAACCAACCATGCTTGCCTCCAGGCAGACCTGCCCCACAGCTATGGGAACAAAGGTCGCTTACGGTATCGAAGCGGCACCATTTAATTAGTAGCTCTCTTACGACTGCATCCCCTAAGGGGAGCACAGGTTGGAGGACATCATGCAGCCGTACATGTGCTCCCTTCACGGGCAGGTGACAGGGTTCAGAGCTTCCGAGGGGCCGAGCGCGCTGCCGAGGGGAGCCAAGGCGCGGGCTGGCGGCTTCCATTCCTCTGTTCTCCCGGCCCCAGCTGAAGCGACCCCAAGCTCCACCGGCACGGCGCTGGCCGCCAGCCAGGCTACCCCGCGGCTCCCCGCCCGGCTAGATCCCCGAGAAAGCGACACCGCAGCGGGATGGGGTGGGCCCGCCGCCCCCCACCCAGGCCCCAGCACCCCCCGCTCCAGCATCGGCTGTCGCGGCGGGCAGACAGGCCCCGCCGCCGCCAGAGTACGCACCCTCGGGCGGGTCTCGGCCGTGCCGCGGGCTCGGGGCTGGGCGCAGGCTGGACACCATTCCCGGGACACCATCCCGGGATCACCCCTGACCCGGCGCT